>JAQFYT010001663.1:0-15515 GCA_034694925.1 Ceratophysella denticulata
ATACATACATACATACTAGCATGTGCAGCCATGGGAACCATGGCCCGTCGCGTTGTCGTGTGTACTTGTTTACAGCTTATATGTTTACTTCTTTAAAATATTAAAAAAAATTGAATTCCAATTTTGAAAGGACGGTCGCTCGCTCGATTATGAGCTACGATTTTATATTGAAGATACTGGTTTTATGAGTAAGGATGTTAAACCCAAAATACACCCTCCAAGCAGATCGCACTTGCCAACGGAAAATAGTCCGTATCTGTGTAGGTATTACTAAACTGATTGAAACAGATCTTATTTTAGGCTACCATGGCTTCCGAAATCGCACTGCCTGCGTAAACAATGATATACAAATACATCAAAACTTTTTTATAATTAATTTCTACAACTAATTACAATGGATTCTTTCAATTTATTGTCCGGATTCGGAACTAAGTTTTGCAATAAATTAGAATAAGTAAGTCTAACTAACTGTGTAATAATAATGGCTCGATACGAGATCATCGGTCTGTACGACTGCCCTTGGTTTGCCAAAGCAGAGAAACTTGTTGAAGAAGTCCAGCTTCAATTCCCCATTATTGAATTTCATAAGAGCATGAAGGACCGGTTTCAGTGGAACGTGAGTCACAGACTAGACTTAGTCATTATACGCTTCAGCTTCCAAGAAATCTAATTATAATGCTGTTCACGTACCAGGAGATAAATCATGCATTTCTTCCTCTTGTTTTCTTATGTAGGTATGTTCATAATAATCATATGCATTTCATATGGGCCCTTGTATATTGAGGGCACTACTGGTGCTGCTGGTATTTCAGGGCGTGGTTGACGCAAGTATTTGGTCAATTCGTACTCTAAACTTTGACTGCTGGTGCCTTGAACGTTAAGCTTATGGAAAAATATGGTCCAGGGTCAGGGAACATGGTACAATAGCGCTATAGGTCGTTAGCAATTAAAAATCGGTCAAATTTGTGCATGGCAGTGTATCGATTTCGATCAAACTGAAATGGTCCATTTAAAGCGTCAGCAAATCACGCTAAGCTACCTGACGCTTTGTTTCACAGAATTGTTTTTACGTTTTACCAAAGAACCTCAAACCTGTTCTCATTCGGGATCATGCGGCGTTGTATTTTCTATTGCAATAATTTCTTGTATCTTGTACATAGTAAAATGTAGAATTATTTACTGTTTTCCAGGATTTTATAGCACACATGAAACTGACTCGAGGTTGGACTATCAAACGCTCACCTGTGATTTATGAGGTTTTGGTGGAACCGAAAGGAAAAGCCGTGCTCATTGGAGATATTGATGATTTTTGTGAATATGTCCAAGCCTTCTTTGGTATTCTGTCCGACTGTAAGGAAAGCGTCTTGCTTCAAGATCAAGTTGTGCTCAATCGAGCGGTATGTTTGCAATAGCATATTTGGCTCAAAATAGTAAAAGTGTAACCGTGAATGTGACCTACTGATCTTGAATTGCTCGAGTTTTGTACATATATTTTGTACAGCTATTTGCCAAAGGCTTCGAAGGCCAAGATCGCGGTACGAAGAACATATGCAACTTAGCCATTCTGAATGCTCCGATACCGATGCTGGAATGCTTGTTACCTCAATTATTGTCTCATTTCTCGATCGCACCGCCCAATCTTCTGTTCCGAATCAAGCTTTTCTCATACACACAGAGTTCCAAGGAACTGGAAGGGATTTGCATGGAAGCCATGGATCTGGCTTCAGCAACTTTGTTCCAAATTACAGTTTCTTCCACGCTTACGGAAGTTCTCTACGATGCTCATGTAGTTCTCATGTTGGAAGATTTAGGGCTTCGGATCGAGGAAGAAACGACGGATTGGTTGACTCGGGTCGAATATGCCATCATTCGTTATGCCGATCAAATTAATGAAGTTGCTGGGGACAATTGTCGGGTTTTGGTGGGTGGGGACGGGCCGCTCTGTTACATTGCTGAGGTAGAGAAAGACCTGTACATTCAACTTTAGCTTTTTAATTTAAGTTTATATTGATAATATTTGTTTTCATCTTTAACCGTCTTTTTACTCCATAAAAGTTCATTTGCTTTGAATACGTGTTTTTTTTTGCAGATTTTCCGGAATCACCTGAAGCTGAAAAAGGTCCAGCGAGGTCATATTGCGACCGTTGGTCAGCATATAGTGACCCAAGCAAAATCCGCGATTTCGTTGAAAGCAAGCGTTTCTCCTGGGTGCATAAGCCGTCTCCACGCTTGGGGTTGGCCAGGACTCGTTGGAGCCTACGTAGAAGTACGAGATGCAATTTATAAAGACGGTGATTTTTCGATCCAAGGCCCGTCACCCTGTGAAATCCCATTAGCTCAAATTGCATTAAATCCCACTTGGATCTTCAATAAATTCTCAGAAGAATTCTTGTTTAGCCAGGTAAACCTTCATGTTAGAGTTTCTTAAGGCTATTCTGATATTTTTTAATTTTGATGCGGTTATGTCCTAGTGTTAGCTTATGGGCAAATAAATACCGACAAATTTCGTAAAATACGAGAATAACCTTAAGCAAGTAACTAAACACTTCTGGAACTTAATTCCATTTCCGCTTCCTGTGTTCCAGCGTGAGCGGATTTTCAAAACTAGCTCCTTCCATTCCACTCATATGTGTATGGCGGAAGCCGTGGTGAACACGCTCCACATTTGGCTAATGAGTTCTTCGAAACATGGGCCCATACCAGGATTTCGTATGAGTGAGATCTGCTGTGAGGCAAGGGTCCCGAGTCCGGGCGGAACTGCTACTTCCGGTTACAGTCGAAATTCAGAACAAACTCGACCAATGTCAAATTCGAGCAGTACCACCGGGTCATACAGTCCTGAAGATTTGGTTTTACCTGTTATTTCGGTTGGTGTTCAGTGTTCAAGTGAGTTGTAAATTTCTTATGTATCTGTATAAAGCCATGTGCGGTCCACGAAATCCGAGACAGCCCATCTAAAAAAATCCGCATGTCTTTTGTTTCCTTTTTTAGAGAAATCCAGTTTTCCGAATGGCTCTTTCATGGTTCAACCCGCGGTGTGCTACTACGGTAAATGGGTTCCGGCTGGTAAGATCAGTGAACATACGAATACCAGGATTCTGAAGCAAGTGAATAAGTTATGGGAAGATCGGAATAGCCTCATTCACCGGGACAAGATGAAGAGTACTTTTTCGGAATATGAGCGACTTTTTGCACCGAGACCCGAGGATGAGGCATTTGGAGAAGCTGGATATTTTGGTGGAGATGAGCTGACTGAAATGGAACCTGGGGCGTCGCAGCAAGGCGTTTCTGCTGTTACCACGGCCGGTCGACAAGGGACCACTGGGAGAGATGGGGATATCGACACGAATTAACGCTAGAATTTAGATCAGATCGATTGAGTTATGGTATACAATTAAAAAGCGTGTACGAACGATAAATTATGAAATGAAATACACCTGAACAGTATAACTTATGTAATACAAAACTCAAGGTAAATAATAAAACAATTATGATATGCGGGTATATTCCATGAACTGTGCAGCAAGCATGCGATTTCCAATGCTTTGTCTCAAGCGAGTGACATTGCTTCGGGTATATCTTTGCCGTCTAAATTCGTCGATTCCGAAACCGCTGAACAGAAAAACAGCCCCCAAGAAAAACCTATGTTCTATATTCTCAGCATTTAAATTAAACTTTAGAAAAATTCTTGACCGGCAAAGTAAAGAGATTTGATGAATATTCGAAAACCTAATACCTAACATATAAGTTAACATAATTCAAAGAATCAATCAATGAGCGTATATTGTTAGGTTAAGTAACGTCAGAACGTTGATTTAATATATTTGAATGAACAGATAGAAGTCTAATTACCACATAATTTTAAAATATTATTTTGGGCTGTGGCCGTTTTTTCATTTCGGACCCGGATCCTAAACATGAGTTTCATGTTTATCTGTTGTACGTAATTCTTGTCATTCAATGCTTGTTTATTTTAATTAAAGTAATTTGAGGCTGATTTTAAATTAATTTGACGTAGGTATTACCGATATTGTACTCGATATGCCGCTACTGTACTGTATTTTTTGCTCCAGATGCCATAATCCTTGCCGGAAATATTGAATTGTTCCTTGACTTGACGTCCAGTGCGACCGCATCAGTGACCGTGAAACATTGAATGTCTACTGAAACTGACTTATTGAGCAAAATGAAGCCATAAAGACTTTAGACATGAACTCGATTATTGAATTGTTGGCTTAATCATAATTACAGATCAAAGCTTTTGACACATTTGAACAGCAATGCATTTAAATAGGTCACAACACCAGGAAAAAGTCCAATTTACAATTTCCAACGCGGTAATATGATATAGGTACTCGGTCAAATAGTGATTCGCGGTGTTTTTGATCCAATTCCGCTAATAAAGATTTCATTCAATGGAACCAATGCATTTGAAATTTGAATGCATTTGGGTAATTCACACTGGCCTGCCTATTGAAGGACGCACTATTATATTCACCTTATATATGTATTATACATATTATGGCTTATAGTGCGATCTCTGTAAGAAATTTTATTTGCTAAAATCAAAGAGTTTTCATTTTTCATTCATATAATGCTCTTTGGCACAAGGTTGAAGATGGCAAGTAGCAATAGTATTCAGGATCAAAACAACATAAGAGCAGGTCATTGTAAATTACATAGAGTCAGTGTAGTGCATAATGCAAAAACAAGTGTGGGTAGGTCCATGTCATGTCATCGTAAATGCTTCAGTTTGTGACTATAACCCTGTTATGTCATATACTGTATATGAAGAGACTTTGCTACAAGGTATATGTACATACAAACACTGTAACACAGTGTCAGTATCAACATGATTTGTTCCATGTTCGAAGCTCGAAACGAAGGAGTTTGAGGGTACTACATAAGGTAACAGGACAATTACCAACACCACATAAATATAGCGCATTTTACAGAAAAAACGTGCAAAAGGTCAAAGAAACAAAATTTACATGTAGGTTTTTCTGTTTTTGAATGTAATTCCGCGGTGCGCGAATACACTTTTATGAAGCACAATGGTTTTTATAGTACGCAAATATCCTTAAGCCATTTTAATCCTCAAAGCTCATTTCCACTCCATCCTAGCATACTTCCTGCAGTTGTGTTACACGTTCTGGTCCCAAGCTGCTGAACAGCAGGTTTTTAAAAAAAATGCGAATTCGAACGAACGAAGAAAAGAAGCAGGACCGGACGCATATTTCCAAACTGTACATGACAATTGCAACGTGGTCCAGCATCATAGGATTTCGTTTTAGACAAAAATGACCCGAGCAAAACTTGAAGTGCTGACTAAAATAAACAAATAATTTGTGTTAAAACAATTTTCCCTACAGTGTATATGTCAACAGGTATGTGACCCCGAAGTAAGAAAATTTTGACTAGAAAAGTGACCTGGCTGACCTCTAAATCTCGCTTGACCTTACCAGAAAGTTTGTTGACAAGATTTGCTTATTCTAATGAGCACTACTCTGTATAAGTTTTGTTCTGGTCATCTCGTTATCGAAACGCCGATCTGAATATTTCTACTTTAATTTTAATTTTATATTTAATGATAATGATGGATCATCGACTGGCGTCGAAGAACGTGTTACTCTATAATTGGCCACAACACAGATTGAATACCTATTGAATGTATACCTATCGTATGTTAGGATCCGAGCCAGAAATCGCCCATTGGCCGAAATAAAAAACGACCACAGCCCGAAATAATATATTAAAATTAATTACAATTACCGTTAGACTAGCTCCAAATTAATTCCTTCATAACCTAACTCTAGATATCCAAGCTAGATATCCTCATTTGACAAGGTTAGGTTAATTCATTCTACTGATGAAGCAAAGCAAAATTAGCAAAATTTTTCCATTATGTCCAATTATATAAAATACAACGAATTGTCGGTGAACCATTCAGTTAAGTTGAGAGCTTAGAGCTTATAACTTTTAATAAGTTTGCCTGTATCTCACTTTCTAGTATTAGGTATGCGTACATGTACGTGTTTGATACTTTTACAATAAACAAGATCAACCTGACAATGACAAAGTTGTTGGAATCAATTCAAGACCATTGAGTCTCTACATCTCGTTAGGGCGTTGAAAAAAGTTTGAAGCTCAAAATAAAGTTTTTGATTTTTCACAAAGACGAAACACGAGTTAATCCAGAGTATCTTACATAGGTATATGTATTTCAATTTTTCATGTAACATCATAGCAGAAATAGCATATAGGAGGAACACGCGTTACTTGGCAAAGTCTCGTTTGTAGTCAAAGTCAACTCAACTGTCTATAGAACGACTAATTTATGAGCCAAATAAAGAAAAGCTTACGCAGTTTCATGAAGGAATTGTCACAATACCTAATTATATTTAGGCTCAGTCAGTTTGGCGTGATACGAAAGTGTACTCTGTATATCCGATATGTAAAAGTAATTCAACAATACATATAATGCAGGCTAAAGCTAAAAGTTTTAAATTGGACAGACTTTCGAATACATATTCGGATTTTCAAGTTTAGAGATCAAGGCTTCAAGTAAAAATACGCTAATTAAGTTGCTCGAAAAATTCGTCAAAATGCGTCAAATGTGCAATGGTGGAGGGTACAATTTTGGAGGGTACAATCTTGAGCAAGGAGCATGATTTTTTACCCATACCGTACAAAAATGAAATCGAGATATCGATCCCGACCCGATAGATCAATGCCGAATATCCCAATTTACATGTTACATTGTATTGATCTGCTAGATTACAGCTTCTAAATTCTAACAGTTAGAATTACGTTACGTTAGACACGGTCGAGGAATATGCAAATTTACCTTCTACGTTCTGGTACAAGGTGCAAGAAATAGAGGTAGGTGCTGTCTTGTTAACTACCAATTATGGATTATGCATCTTCTGCACATATCTTATGTTACTGTGTGTGTTTGCATTACTCTAATAATTAGTAATTACGTGAGAGAGAAAGTTTATGAATAATTCATTACAATAATTTTGTGTACACAACACACAAAATACAAGTGGTTCGGTATTCGGCGAAAGTTACAACTCTTGTATTTGTAAGTTGTAAATGTATATGCATCTCAAGAGCAGAGCAGATGCGGAAATTCCGGAATTGCGAGCTTTATCCATTCTATATATATATATGCCTAAATTCTTTCATTATTCGATCTATTCTATTTTGTATGCACAGTTTAAAATTTAATATGTGGTCTGCACGAATATTGAAGCTGCATAACTTTGGTTGTCATCTCATCGGGCGATAAACCCTTAGCTAACCAAGCGTAATATATAATTGTGGAACCTAACCTAACCTAGCGGAACAAAAGTTATACAGACCCATATATCTCGTAGATCGCATGTGCAGTCAGTACCGCAATGTGCATTTATCCAGAAAGAACACGCGCCCACAAGAGCCACCTGTGTGCTTTGAAAACATAAACATAAATATTTATCTAAAAATTTAATTGATCGGAATTTAAGTCATTCCAACAAACAATTCGCCCACATATCACACAGTACATTACAACAACCAAAATCTGATGCCGAATTGAGACGTGTATGTAGTAAAATAGACGAAATTGAGCCTATACGATCCTTGATCGACATTCATAATCCCCATGCTTCATAGACTCCAGCAAATACATTGTATGTGACAATGACAAGAACCCTCCTGACTTGACCCTTATACATAATACCTACCGAACTGAAGATGAGCTGATTAGGTGCCTAAAATCCTTTGTTTGTGGATTTACATTGGGAATGGGTTCATCATGGTTGGGTTGGTTTTTGGAAGGGTTCTCGATGGAGTTCTCAAAAAAGGAATTTAAATTTTCCATGGAGCACTAGGTCGAATACTGGAATTAGGCTACTTTACATACACTGTACTGTACAAGTATATTAGATTACCTCATTCTCACTCTCCAGAACAATAGGGAAATGAGGGCTCGAGAGCCGACTGCCGACCCTCATTTCTATCAATACATACCGCCCGTTGGAGGACACTTCCTGTTGAAAGTTTCGGATTTTGCTAATTCCACTTTTACTCTGCGGGTCAGTCCTCAGATTCATTATCATAGGTTTCAGCAGTCTTTTAGGTTTTTTTGCTATTTTTGATAGTTTTCTACGAATTAATTTTTTTTTGCCCTAATTTAAACAAGTTTTGGCCCAAACTTTTTGACAAGTTTTGCTCTAAATTTTGATAAGTTTTGCACTAAATTCTGATAAGTTTTGCCCTAAACTAAAATCGGTATTTCAGGTCGCTCATTGATTTTATTGAAATTAGTTACGTGATTACTGCTAAGAAAGGTCAGGATAGGTTAGATTAAATGTTTTTTCAGGTTAGGTTAGGAAAGCCGAATACAGAAGAAAACGTCGGTTTTAGGACAACACTTAAATTGACGGCCGCTTTCTACGAGAAGATCTATTGGGAAGACATGGTGTCTGTCTGTCCGTCTGTCGCCACTTCTTTGTGAAATGGCTATTAGAATTTGCAGCAAAATCGTTGGGTGATGACTGATGACGATGACAAAGTTATGAAGTGTAAATGTTTTGTAAAAATCTGTAAGTTTTAGATATGCGGGATGTCGGATTCGAAATATTCCTCCCGGCCAAAACGGCCAGACCAAAATGTCCAGCATGGAATGTCCGCGGACACTCTGAAATCCAGAGACCAATCTGAAGGGGTTCAGTTTAACTCTCCTAAAAGTGGCTGATATCCCGCAAAGTGTACACAGTGAAGGTATACGGTATAATGCCGAAGCCAATGCCAGTCAGTCCCTAGCAGGTCTGTGGTCCATCATCCAGCGGAATTGTTAACTTGAATTGAGGAGTACTAGTGAATGAGGTAAACAATAGGAAAGCCTAGACAAAATGATGATCGAAGAGATGCACAGGCAAAAGCGTCAAGCAAACCCAGAATACCAAACCACTATTTGGGCAGCTTATATTGTACAATTCAACATCCACATCCAATCCACAACCCCTTCTGCACAGAAAATCCTTCGTATACTTGTACACATTTATTTTCCAACAGGTAGGCGAGAAGTAGATGGGGGATTTTGCAACTTCATAATAATTTTCAGGTTCTTTCTGTATATCCCTCTGAGCATAAGCTAAAGGAGCTTCACCGCGGCGGACGGACGTGGTTTGGTTTGGTTTGGCGTGACTAGTTGTAAGAACGCCGTGGCACTGACAGGGTCACGTACAGAAACAAGCTCTGGTATATCGGAATGCTTCGGACAATAATACAATTATTCTAATGTTTGTGTATAAGGTATAATATAGTTTTGTTCTAAAAATTCGTGGAATTTTCAAGGATTTTTGTCACCGGTCGGTCCTATTGTTATAGATTTAAGGCGATAGGTCGATAGGTGCTATAAATTAGGTTTTCGTGTTGGAGAAACCGTTCCGAAACTCGTTGTGAAGGAACCTGCTCTTACTTCTGTGCGTCAGTTAAATACCAGAAGTTTTTTTGATTTTGAATGGAATCTTAATCATCTCAAAACACTCTGATTTAGCGTTATTTAAGGTAAGCATTTAATTAAGGTTGCATTTAGTGCTTTAGATATAATGGTTATTTATGCGGCATACTTGGAACAGTCCAATTTCATGTTTTACGAGATATGAGCATTTCGTATATCCGAATAATTCAGTGTTACTTTAACGCTATGAATCAAGGGAAATATGCGGCCCAGGGGTCCAGGTACGTTTATCGAAGAGAAACGCTGGCATTGTGTTATTCTGTTATTTATGATGCTTGGATTACTGTAGGTGTGACCCAACGCGATTTGAGTCTTTTTTTACATTTAAGTAATCGGATATTTTGTGGATAGCACACGACAATGGTTCTATAATTACTTATTTCAAAACGATTTCTTTTGCTAATAAAAAAATACAATTCTTCGGATTTTGTTATATTTTATAGACTAAAAACTTGCACTGTAAAATCTGAAACGCTACCTGTCATTGTATAACTGTAGTAACGCATTCCGATGCCTTGTGACCATACCCATTTTCAGTAAATTCGTTCCAACGTGCTAATGCTTCTACTAACACCACATTAATACTGTATAAAGCATTAGAGACTAATTTACAAATTGACATTTCCAATTGACACTCGTGAAATAGCGTAACAATAAGAGCCTGAGTAAGTAATTATTGTATCCGTTCGTAGTTATCCAATGCACCCTGAAGAACACGAAGAAACCCTGTTTACGATTATGACCCGAAATTAGATCCGTGTGCTATAGTTTATTGTTTAGTGTTGGGCGTTTTCTCAATTCTCGAATGGGAATAATGGGTAATGTGTAGCATTACTAATGCTAACGCTTCGTTAGCGTTATAAGTCATTTGTTTTCCGTAGTAGGTTGAACGTATCCACATAATGAAATTCCGTGTATATTCTGCTCTATATATGAATTAGCCCAATAACAAGGTACCTAGTAGGTAGGTAATGCAAAAAATTTCAATGTAGCATCGTTTACTTGCTCATAAAGTCATAAACATAAATTCCAGCACCATGTTGGGCTGTTATTCGTGTCCAGTATGGGACATTTATTGGCTTTGGGGTATTCTGTATATCCGCACACATACAGCACAATATGTGTGTTAACGAATACGAAATAACTAATAACGCCGGATGCGTATTCAGAATTCAGAATCCAAAACGGAGATTTTCAAACATTTTACTAAAAATTAAGTATCTTTTAGAATTCAATGTCGAACGGATTTTGTAAATTTCTTATATCTAAGTCCATGTTTCATAATGTACAGTAGATACGTTAGGCCAGTGGGTGGGCATAGGCCATGCTACTGAAAAGAGCAACCATCGAGCTGAGATTTCTCTATAGCTGTGACGTCACATCAACGTGAGGCTCACGGCTAGCATATGGATTAAGACCGAAAAGGTCACAGGCACCTTGTTTAGACAACCATTTAAGGGGAAATGAGCTGAACAAAAGTTGCTGCCCTCCTCAAAATAATTAACTTTTGTCTGAAACATTTTTCTCTAAAGTGTGGGGGTCAGGTCATATGTAACTAGGGTAACTTCCGGTTTGACCCATAACCTGACCCTGAAACTTTAGAGAAAAATGCTTGAGACAAAAGTTAATTGTCATGAGGAGGGCAACAACTTTTGTTCGGATCATTTTCCTCTAAATGTCAAAGGTCAAAACCTCGCCTATGAGCATATAGTAAAAACTCAGGAGATTGAAATTTAAATAGTAGTACACTGGACTGGTACTTCCGTTTTTTCAGAACTAAACGCCGTAAAATTATAACTGGTACTAATCTAAATAGCCTGAATGTCCCGGAACTAGCCGCCCAAACTAAAGTCGCCTATCAACAAAGCCGTGTTGCCCCACAATAGCAGCCTCAGCGATAGCCGTAAGCAATAACTGTAATTATGGACTGACGCCAATGCAACTATCGCCTAAAGTAAATCTTATCAACTGTGGTAAATTTTATCTAACCCCACATAACATATAACAAGAAACTAAATTACCTAACCTAACATAATCTAAATATATTGAATTATACTTTCGCTGTGTTTTACTACTAACTTGTTATTGCTGCTATTGTTGTAAAGAGACCTATTTTAGCAGCGGCAATTGGGAGCGGTGGATTTGTCGAGCGGCGGCTTACTTTTAGTAGTTTTGGGCGGCTATGGCGAGGCTACTGGGTGCTCTCATTTAATTGGATAGTTAGTCTACCATTTTCGACCACACAAAAGCAAAACGTGGGCTTAATGTAAACTTACGCCGATTTTGATTGTTTGTTTGTGCATGCTCCAACTACACAAATGGACAGTTTGGGCAGTATTGCAGTTCTATCGAATGCAGATAATATCCTTTAATTAAAAGTGAAAGTATTTTACATAAACACGAGCTAAATGTTCACAAAAAACTAGAATACGGAGCTAATATTGAGTGCGATCCTATAGTACAATGTGTCTGTTACGTAGATGTGATGTCACTCCCGCTCTTTTTGGCGTTCAAAAAGATGAGCCTGACAGCTCTTGGGCCTTATGCCCCTTCCCTCTCTTATTCCTATTCCCTGTTTTGAACCTATGATTCTGCAGATATAATATTATGCACTTTTTCATATATTGACCCAAGGTACTTGATGGTATATGTGGCGACCCGAAACGTAGTGCTCATGTCAAGTGGTTCCCTTGTTAGATGTGCTGCATTGTTACATCTAAATCCGACGGCGATCACAAACGTAATGAGAATATTGGATTTAAAATTCTGTATCTCCAGATTGACAATACCTCAATAATTGAATATTTGACATTAAATTGGTAAAGAGATTTAGGCAAAAACAATATTCCAAATATTTATTACTAGCACAGTAGATTAATTTATATGAACATAAAGTTGAAGCGAACCGGTTCAAATGCAATTGTACAAATATGGGATACTAGCTATTTGTTCGAAGAAATAATTAATTCTTGGCTGGTGTTTATTGGCGAGTGAATTTAACTAACCATTTGGAATGTTTGTAAATTCAATTTCAATCATCTTCACCGCTTACTGGGTTGGGTGTTACATGCGGATTTATTATTACTGTTGAAAAGTCAAAAATGCTTTTTAATCATGGGTCCTTTAATGAACACTTACTACATTGTATGTGTAAATATAGAATAATAAAATCATAGTGTTGAATTCTGTGTACGAATAAATGGATGATGTATCCAATTCTAGGACTTGTCAGGTTGTCTAATAATTTTCTGAAGTATTGATGATTTGTGACGATTAATTTTGTCTGAAATACATCGTTATCCAGAATGTTGGTTTCAAACGGTCGACTTATCGTTGAAACCGGGCACGCCGCTGAAGTTCATAATCACGCTGACGAAGTGCCTGTTGACGCCAACGCCAGACAGTGGTACTGAAACGATAAATGTCCACATTTAATAAAATAATAATGTTCAGTTTATCGGTATAATCCTAGTATTACGAGTACATTCTGAAATTGAATTGATTTACCAGTGGCAGTGAGGTCCCACAAGTACCGCAACTCGACGGCAGGACATCCCTCCTTTTTCTACCAAATCCACGGCGTCACGCCGTTCAGCGTATGTGTAGGGGCGAATAAATGGCCGAGCTCGGACCACTCGAGGAATAGGATCAAATACACGAGGACGTCCTCTACGCTGTCGACCGGAGGGCATAATTTCGTCAATTGGATTGTCATCCGCAGTCGGAACTTCGAAATTCGACAGCCATGTTGTTCCCAACTGAAGTTCAGGGGTGCTGGGTGTGTTGCCCATTTTGGAAAACCGGATGTGTTGGAATTGGAAGGTTGAATACTTTGCCGATTACCAATACTGATGTTCGATCACACAACTGTCACGGTCTTAAATTCTCTGTAGTTGTCATTATGCAATTGTATTTTTTTAAAAGTTTATTTATTTGTGTTTTCAATAAATAATTGTATTTTTAAGCAAATGTTGGTTCCTAGCCAACAATGTTATTACTAAGGACTTTGAAGATACTGTAATGCTGAGAACAATATAATGCAGCACTCTTAAAGTAGAAACATTTAATTCACATTACACTTCACGTTTTATTTTAGGCTAATAAATAATCAAATTATTTATTTGCCTGCAAACCAGGAGATAAACATATTCCAGCCTCGAGAAATAATTACATAGAGTGTTGTATGTATGTTTAAGGAGGGGTTGAGAGAGCCTATGAATACTGATCCGAAAATCAGTGAGGACAGGACAGGAGGACAGGACACGCCGATCAGGCCACAAGGTGGGCCCATTTCGGTCACTCCTATAGACAGTACATAGAGTGTTATTGTTTAGAATTATAATATTTAGCCCTGTTTTACTTCAACACGTCTTGGCGTAACGGAAAGAAATCCAAGTGCGTTACCATCATATTTTGAAAAGCCAGACGGCAGTAGGTCCAATGAATTTCATCATTTTTTACCATGTGTAAATGTTGAAAGAATTTAAAAACTGTTGAATATCAGGAATGTTAACGTAGCAATTTCAGGATATCAGCAAACATAAACCCTCAATACATAGTTTGTTGAACTCAGGAATATACTTATTTTCTAAATTCTAAAAAAAAATTCAAGAATTTGTTATCATGAGTCATGCCTACTTCAGTCCAGCTATGCGCTTAAATAAAGAATCCGTGCCACTTTGAGCTTAATTACTTCATAAATTAAATAAGCTTTACAAAGCTCTCGTGTGCATAGCTCTTAAGAGTGAAAGTCAAGTCAGGAAGAGAAAGTATCAGAATCCTGGATTCATAAGGAGACGGATATTAATTATAATTAATGTAGAACGTGGAGGAATGGTAAAAAGAATATGAGGAACCAGCTTAGAGCTTTGAGTCCACTTGGGACAAGGAAGAGGCTTCACTTTCCCATTTGATTCAATGTGAATTCTGAATTCTCTTCCGGCTCGGCCTGGATAAAAAAACCGGAGGTTTGAGCAATGGAAGTGGAACGATGAAGAGGCAGGAATATTTAATCAAAAAGGATCGTGAGCTTAAGTTCTTCAGCACTACAGAATACAGTAGAGCATTATTCTATGTACGAGTAACAATGTTGGAAACTGAAATATGCTTAAGTAAAGTTAAACAGTTTCTGGGAAGTTCATGAATAGAAATGATGAGATGAAAAGTTGGGAGTAGAGCTTGGGTGAAAGAAAGAGTTTCACTTTTTCACTCCGAAAAAAAGATCTTTTATCTTCCCTTAATGTCTTCCCACACTTATCTCCCACAAAAAGAAATTTCATCAGGCCAAAAGGCAGCTAGAAGCCGGAAGCGAAGACAGTTCTCAAGAAACTGTCGTATTTCATTGTGCTGTTCAACATCATCGGCGGAGAATGATAAATGTATATATCCTGCAGATTTTCTTAATTTTACCAGATGGCGACAGAACGAACCTAAATGAAATCAAATATTAACTATAGCTAGCTCGGTAAGCATATGTTTCAAACCCGGAATTGCTGGTAAACAAAAAAGGTACAATGATATATTTTCGCATAAACCGGTGTATATAAAACGTTATAAAATTCAAAATCTAAACGTAATTTCTGGCAAACCCGTTACTAAAACTGAACGAGCAGAATTATTTATGTCTAAAGTATTAGAGTTCGGATTGCGGTAACATTGCCAACAATTTGTTAAACTTTCAGTTTAGTCATTAAGGTATTGCAAATCCAAATATTCAGAATTTTAAAAGCACAACAAAATTTAAAACATTTACATCTAATTTGTTTAATTTGGTACAGCATTACTAAATCTTAAATAAACCCTGAACGAGTTAACCCTTGCGTCTTAAACATTGGGATTCTGACCAAAATCTTTGGATAACAGATAGTCAAATTGTCAGCCTTTGAAGTATTGTCAATCCGGTGATATTGGTTGCCAGTTGCTTGTTGTGAAGCGGAGTCTATATGACACCGCAATGCCATGAGTTCCCTGGAGGAAACCCTCGGCTGCTCACCTGAGCAGGTAA
>JAQFYT010001664.1:0-15510 GCA_034694925.1 Ceratophysella denticulata
TCAATTTCAAATAAAGTTTATTCAAGTGTCACTTCAATTTCAACAAACATACTCAAATAACATAAATGCTAGAAGCTTAAAATACTGTTGGCTAAAATGCAATGCTAATAGGATTTTAATTCAAGGTCTGTTTGCGTTTTCTTCTAAGCATTTTTAATGAAATTCATAAGTTCTAGAGTGTCACAAATCCTTGACCTACTTAAAAATCATGATATATGGTTCTGTCCCTAATTGTGTCCTGTACCTGTCAACACTCATCCACATGAGTGTCATGGTGGACGTGCTCCAGAGTACGGATCCGAGGTATGCCGACGCCTTGCACATGATGTCCCCGTAGACCCAATGGCGAAGGAGGGTTGGGTACACGGAGAGCGGAACGACCAGGACGCCCGCCAACAAATCCGCCACTGCCAGGGTGAGGCAGTAGTACGTGAACACTTCTCGCTGACCTAGAATTTCCAACCCAAAAAAGTTAGACTCATAAATACGCCTCCAATCCATTACATTTCAGATATATGATCCATCGAAACGAAAATCCATATATAATAATTGCACCATCATCGACCATTACCGTGTATTAGCCTTTATGGAGAAAGTATAGAAAGTTCGTAGAGCACGTATAAAAGTGTCGTAAATGTATAACGTATAAGGAAATCAGGACAAGGTCTTCGACTGGTACTGTATTATATTAGTTATTATAGGTTTCCGTGCCATTACACTAACTTTAGTACTAAATGACTCAGCCAGCGTCTTACCTGGATAAGTAATGAAAGTGGCAATTATGATCACGTTGGTGACAATGATGAGGACGCCCACGGAGAGAATGACGATGGCCTCCACGAGGGCATCCAACGGAATCGGAATTCCGTCCGCCCCATCATCCAAATACAAAATCGGACCTTCTCGATAAATCATTGGCACGCAGGGTCACTGGAACCTAAATAATTAACATTAATTTTAAGGTTTAAATATAACACAGATATCTTTATATGTTAATTTAGAAAACTTGTACAACAATATTGCGTACAGAAAGTTGGAATCGTATCCGTATCGTATTTGGTGTAAGCCGGAAAAACATGAGACGGAGAAGAAAGCCCTACTTTCTCCATGGTATTATATTGTCCTGTGCTTACAATGATCTGTCAAGAACATTCATTCTCTTCTTCATTGTATAATGCCTTCTGCCTTCCTCCATTATTCATAAGTTCCAATGAAAGCTGTCTCAAAAGTGCCAGGACGCCTCAACGTTAGCCAACTAATAAGATTTTGGAGCATTTCTATAGAATTAGTTATATCTGTATCTGTATTACTGTACAAAGTGTCTATGTTACAGCACGGGAATTCGATTTAGACCAAGAAAAAATTTCTTAGCGTTGAAACGTGCTACGGAAAGGTTAGTTAAAGGAAATAAGGCATTTTTTGATAAGGCAGAATGTTAGTTGGCAGTTACCAGCCCTTACAGCAATGTACCCGTAGCATGGATAGAATAATGTCATTCGTGGAATACCACTTGATAGAAAGGCAACTGTGGCCCTACGACATGATTATCCATGAGTCCATGAGGCTTGAGATCAATTCGAGGAACTACTAATAAGCCCCTGAGTATTTGCATAAATAACCGCCTTGTATGCATATTCTTACTCAATCCGTCCATATAGAGGAGAAAGCAGAGGGGGAATGCGGTTTAGGGATTTATTTCCTACGGGCTCTAGCCCAGTGCTGAATGGAGAAGAACGGATAACAAGGAAACTCTTATGAATCTTGAATGAAGAGCCTGGCTGGGCTGGGCAATAATGGAGGTGAGGTGAGACCTAGATTGAAATTCAATATCCTATTATGGGAATGTAAAGAAGTCCTAGATCTACGCGCTAACGTGGCCTGGAAATCGAATACCGACAATTTCTCCGCGCCTTGTCGCCAATATGAAATTTGTAGTTAAGCGTTACAGTATACAACGCTGATTAAAATTGTATTTCTCAAAGCTTTCCAGTTTGTGCTTATTTGACCTATGGACATACCAACGCCGTCTAATTTATTCACAGCGTTCCAAGCCTAACTATACAGCAACAGCAGGAATACATAGAACGAATGCAAACACTTACGAACTATTGATAATTATAACTTTAATCGGTCAAACTTTCACTGGATTCCTTAAAATATTCATTTATTTACACTTTTAAGGTTTGACACGAATACGGTAATTACAGGTAATACGAATTTTTTATGGTACTTGAATGATACATCTGTCATATTTGCACGTATGCGTATTACGAAAGTTAACGATACCGAATTTTCCGTAAATCCTGGAGAAGGGACAGGAAACTATTGATTACCTGTCACTGTCATATTCTGTATACTTAGGGAGATTCAAAGAGACTCCAAATGTAGACATTTCCCTGTCCTTTATAACAGTGTTTATGGAAGCGTCTTTGACAGTTTTCATGGGGAAATTATATTACTTTGCCTCTTGGGTGGAATTCAGGGAATTAGTATGACATTACGTATACAGAGAAGAGTCAAAAGGAATTTAACGGTCCAGTCTAAGGTTTATATGGTGTGGCAGTGGTAATAACAATATAAATGGTGTATGTATTTGAACTCTGACCTATACTGTGAAGTATGGGTAGGGTACGCTTTAGGGTAGTTTTTGAATTAAGACAATGGAATGGACACAGTAATCACTAGCATCGGTTCAGCTGAATTAAGACTATGAATTAGTAAAGGTTCGTTATTGATTGAATGGAGCTAGGTATGTGTAACCTATACATAGGTACGTTGTTTTCTTTGGTGACTTATTACAAATATACATTGTTTTTGCGTTTTAATTTCTTGAAGAGCCTATAGTATACATACATACATAACAAGAATTGTGCAACTTTCTACCTTTTCATGAAATTTCAGAATGAAATATGAAATATACATTGTAAGTAGGTTAAACAGGGTTTAACATGGTTTAATGGTAAGTTTAATATGCAGAAATCTTAAGGTAGTTTTTAGACGTAAAGTTATGGCCAAAATACAACTTTGAACTAAAACGTTCACTCCCTTAATAGACAACTCGCACAATGCCCAATGCCTCGTTGAAAAGCTGGAAACTTTAGTAGTCACATGTCACATTAGCTGTTTGAAATCACGCCTTATTATCAAATAGACGTTCAAATTTTGTTGCATAAATATGATAAAAATTGGCCTAGTTGTCCTAGTTGTAAGAATTAAAATTACACTATGTAACAGACAACCACCTAAGCTCAAGTTCAAAACAGCCAATGTTACTACCCATATGCCGCTGGCTCCCCAACGAGGTATTGCGATCGGGCCAAACCGCTGTATATTAACGGAGCGAGCGTTTTAGTAAAAAAGATGTGTTTTGCCCATTCGATAACTTTACGTAAAAAAAACTGGTAAATATTAAAGAAACACAGAACACAGTAGGAAATGCTTATTTGGGTGATCATGCATATTAAAGTACATTTTTGCGCACACATATAATGTGCAATCTCATGATTACATTCTTTCTAACAACGTGAATATCCATGCCTCTAGGTTGGGTAACAGTGCATAATCGTGAACGGAACGAATTTACACATTTGAAATCAGTACGTGCCTCGCTGGAACTGGAATGAAATGCTTTCATTTAATAAATCATATTCCTTGTATAGGTTGCGTGTGCATCCGCGCGTCATATATGCGTAAATTCTATTTTAAGAAAAAATGTTTGTATTTATAGCCCGCAAATCTATTTGGATATTTCTGGTTTGTAAATAATGCTTCCGTGCTTTTGGAACCCTGTCCTGACGGGACTTGATATCCGTACTATGGCAAATCTCACTGTAGACTACTTATACTACAGTGCTAATCAACCCTAAGTAGTCCAACATGCAATCTCTGTCCTAATGAGCACTTAATTCCAATCATGCTCAGCTCTGAGCTATTAGCGGAAGTCCGAGCGTGTCAAGCTAAAGCCTTAGACCGGAAAGCCCTACTAAATTGGCTCATGCACCAGAAAGAAAACACTTGTTTAGATGTGCCCCGAGTACTCCAATTACATACCTTCCGGAATTTCTCCTTCTACCCGGAACCCAACCCGTCTTCAACTTGGAAGACACACACGAAGAAAACGAAAAAGAAAAGTCCGAAGCAATAACAAAAGCCCAAAATATATTACTTTCTTGGCTTTCACTTACTCCAAGTCCACACGCAGAGCACTAATCTCTCATTTCCGCTCCGAGGCTCGAACTTCCAGGCGGTCCATGATGGATGAAGAATATCAAATAACAAAATGACATGTATACACAACTTTCACCGTCGACTTTCACTTTTAGCTCAAATCCGCAATTAATAAGTTACAATACTGTTTTCACAGGAACTATGAGGTATTAGGGATTAGGATAGAGTTCACAAAATTGAAAGTATTGAAGCCGTCACATTAAGGAAACTGATGATATTTCGTCTCGGACGCTGATTTCTAGTTTCCAGCCTTAATGCTACTGGAACCAAGTTGAAACTACCACTGACTCTCTGCCGTGCTGCATTTGGGATGAGGGATATTTTTTTTTCGTTTTGCTTTCTCTAAACGCGGGTACCTATGTGTTTTCCCGTATATGTGTACAGACAGGGAAAAAAAATTCCAAAGCTGAAAAGCCCAGGGACAGTAGTGTGCGGTGGGAAGCGAGCACAGCTAGGAAGTTGAGGAATTGGTGAAAGTCCCTTATAGACTGGATCGAACATTTTCGGCTATCCATGCGCCCTTCAGACTTTGAAACATTTTCTGTGTACCTACACCGATGAGATGAGGGAGCTCTAAGGCATAAGGGAAAGAGCATGGCAGGCCCTGGCAAAAGCAAGGGCCCTTCCTGTAACGTTAGAAGCCCGTAGATGGATAGAATTTTCTCTCTCCTCTCGCCCTGGCCTGGCCATGGCCTGGAGAAAGTTTCCAGTTTTAAACCTCTCGCAAGTTTTTTTTTTGGAAGGAGATATTATGTTCCTCATTGCATTTTGGGTTTGGCTCCATTTGCCTTTGCTGCTGCTGGAGAAATCGCATAGCCAAGTCAAGTCTGTCGGCTGTGGGCCCAGTTTGGCTTTCACTCGAGAAAGGGTCCCGTAGTCCCAGCTAAGCTTTTGGTTATAGGGGTACAGTAATTCGCCGTGCATGCAATCGCAATAGTCGCGGCCCAATGGCATTGTTATGCAGATTTGGTTAGGTTAGGCGCGCGATCACAAAATTGCGCAAGATATGTGTAGCGCATTTAAATGCATATTCAAAATACCTGCATTTTGCCGGAACGAATTTATCACGGCCGAATAACCGGAGCGCCATTGATCAGGCACCGCTCCAGACGAGTCGAGCCTTCTTCCTCTCCCGCCGCCCCAGAAATGCAGATAACGCGAGCTGGGTATCCATCTATTGTATGTATGAACGGTACCCTTTTCCAAATTCCAAGTACATAGCTGCAGAGCCTGTTTGTTGAAGACGTCACCGTTCTAGATGAGATGATAATGATGCTACTGTGCTCTTCTGTTAGAGAGCATTCCAATTTCCTCTTTCCGCAAATGTTTAAGGTCATCCCAAATCCGGGTTGTTCTATTTTTGGAGGCCTCTGACAGGAGGAAGGGCTTTATCCGTATTTGTGAGAGCATTTTGTCTCGTCTCGACGGACAATAGTCGTAAAAGCGGAAATGGAGACAGTTCTAATCTATTTTACTCCGCCCGCTTCCGTGCAAAGTAAAAGTGCCCACATACATGAATGGGCTTACGCAAGAGCCCCGCCCGTACTTTCTTTCGGATTTATTTCTTTGGGCGCTATCTTAGATTGTCAGTCCACTTATGTTGAATTTAATGTTTCATACTTACTGTGAGTTAGGTTCAACTGAATTTAATTGATATGGGTATTTTTTACTGCTTCCTTACGTTATGAACGCGTTAAGGATTTCATTTTTTTGGTAGTTTTTGACTATCTAACCTTAACCAGGGCAACTTTAAAATTTTGTCATTTTAAATCTAGTTTTAATTACAGTTTTACAGAAGGCCTGTATTGTAGTAAATATATTGAAAATTCAAACGATAATAAACTCAAATTCAACATCGAGTTAGTTGCCTGTCTGAACGACGCATACCTAATAGACATCATTGAGCCCAAATCCGAATATTCCAAAGGCCCCCATGTCTCAATCGTGAATTTTATTCGAAAATTGAACTATAAATACATTCAGAGTACATAAGCATAGCTCATAGAAATCCGAATCAGCATACATAGCTCCACTCCCGCAACGAAATCAAACTTGCGTCGAGATTCCCAGTCGTCGCTGGGTTTCGGGGGAAGGAAGACCCGGAGTTTTTCTAGGTCGTGGCATTGAAGACATGAAATTGGGTCACACAGGCTTACACCATAACCACACCATCATCCACTCTGCAGCAGCCAGCACCGCCCGCTTGGAGTCCAGGGAATAGGAAATACAATATAGCTCTTTTCCATATGCCTTGCTAAAACTGGGACTGCTTTCCTCGGGCTTCTATTCATACAGCACTTTGCATATGCATGGACGTTATATATATCGGAAATACGCAAAATCACGGTCAAATCCATTGACATTTTCCAACCAAAACCAAGCTGGGTCAGATGCATTAGACTCTTTCTTGGGCTAAACTTATTGAAAATATGCACTTGAGTTGGCAATTACATTACTGTAATGGGAAGCGTTTATGCGTTTCTGTAAAAATAAAAATACAGCTATTTCACAATTCTTTGATATTCGATCGATTTTGAGTCTATGATGTAACACCACTTTTAGTCATTGAATATTGAATCTATCATCTTCTATTTATTGTACCAATACAACCTTGTCTTTTCGTTCATATTATTTACTTATACTATATTACGAATCGATTTTTTACTCTGCTGCAGATTTTTTATTGCTTGACTGGAGTGGAGCTCGGCAGAAAGGGCAATTTCCGGTCCAGAGCATATAAACATGGAAATCGTCCGCATAAAACAACTGAAAATTTAGAGGATAAATGTTATTAGTTAAAGAACCTGCTGCAGTAGATTTGGCACCAGAAAGGTTGACCGATTTTGAAAAGAATATCTGCGCGCATTTTCTGCGAGTTTTAACGCTTTCACATTTGAAACTATTAAAAAATCGGCTGACGACGGTTGTCACTTGTAACGTTATGATAAATCGCGCTCAATTTAAATTCGGAGTTTGTTTTTGCCATTTTCCATAACCAACTTAAGGCTAACGTTTTGGCACGATTATTTTTTAAAACATGCATCCTTAATTCTCCGATTTTGAGCATATTCTTACCATCCAACATGTCTGACAGCACACAAGGGGCACGGTCTCAGGCAAGCAATGCTTGTAAAAACCGTAGCGGAGTGGAGCAGGCCATTTTCTAATGAGAACTTTAGACGGTTCGAGTGTTCGCAGAACGTCTCGTCCAATCACAATCGGGACATAGCCAATACGTTCATCGTACGTGTCCGTGGATTTACTATAGAACGGGTCATCATCGTCCCCTTCATATAGGGACTCATTGTCCTCATCCATATCATCTCCGTCGTCCAAGTGCAGAATTTGAAGGTCCTCATCTTCTGTGCTTTCTCGCCAGCGTTTAGCCATGATATGAGATCCACGACGATTTCGGTAACGATTATTGGCCGATTTTCCGTTTTGCCGGGCATTCCCAGGTTTGAGACGTGAGCCAATTAGGCTTAATGCCTCTTCGTCTGTTATACCTTCTTCCAAATGAAATTCGACCAATGGGAGTATTTCTATTGAAATCATGTGAACAGATATTCAGCAATTCATATAGTATTAGCTGTAAAATGTGCCCATGCGCATTAGAAGCATAATCCGATCTGTATGAACGTTGTGTACTTTCGCAAGGTAGATTTGAGTTTTCGCGCTAATTTCGAATTTAGGCGCATGCTCGCATTTCATTTTGAGCATTGTATTTGAACGGAAATACCCATAGATTTAAACAATTTAGCGTTTACCGCGCTAAATAAATTACCGAATTGCGGGAAAGAGAAGACAAAGGGATGATAGCAATTGATACAGTCATTCCCTCGTGGGTTAATGAAAGGATTCGTGGTGGAACATCGATAGCAATGAGCCTGAAGACTAATGTTATCTTCGAAAGGATCCGCCTTGGCCTGAATAATTAGCATGTCAACGCTGCGCTCCAGAGAATTCGGAACTCGAACTTGACATAGTTTCTCGAGGACTTGTCGAGCGAATTTGAAGGCTTTCACTGTCCGAGCTTGTTTCACCAACGTGTACAAAACGTGGCTGTAATTGTAAATAAAAATTTAATACTAATTTTTGAAACGTAAATCCGTATTTCCGTTCCGTCCAGTTTTAAAATGACTTACAATTTAGAAACGGGGAGATCGGCGGTGCTCAGAAATTCATGCATGAGGAACTTGGCCATACTAAATAGAACTTCGGAGGCATAGGGTGTAAAGGGTGATTCCTGTTATTGAAATAGGGTGGGGTCGTTTGTTTGTGTTAAAAATCAACGCACGACTAATAATTACTGACTTTTATTTTTACGTGACTTACAATGTATTTGTAAACAGCATTGAAGCAGAAATACATGACGGCTTTCTTGGAATGCATATAAAATTGTTCCAGTGATGAAGTTTTCTCGTCTCTGAAAATACACTTTTAATGAAACTCTGGTGTAAGTTCATATAAGGTATTTAAAACTTTATTGCAATTACTCGTCAGCTCCAGTTTTAGCCATATCAAGATACTGTGTAGCTAAAATCCAATGATAGTAGCTTGCGTCTTGGAATCGTGTTTCCGAAACCGCATTTCGGATCAATACTTCAAGGACTTTGAAGGCTTCTTCGGGGAAACCCGCTTCATGGAATGCTGAATATTCAAATTATTAATGATGAACTAAATGCCGCATTTATAAGTATGATGCAAATACAAAACTGTTTAAATTTTTAACCCTTCTGTGCCTCAGCAAAACGATCCGATTCAGCGAGCCACTGTGCATATGGTAAATAGGCATCCTTCTTTAGTTCAGGGTTCTTTTTGACAATGGAAAAACATTCCGCCCAGTCCCGTGTTTGTACAAATATTTGTAGTACTTTGTCCATAGCTCCAACTCGGTGGTACATTGAGGCAGCTGCTGCCACCTTAAATCGAACAAAATTAAAATTCATAAGGTCTCATTTGCGATCAAATTGTATTTTAATTAATTTTTGAGTGTTAATTAGCTGAATAATTTAATTTCCAATTAGATGTAGCATTCTCGGTTTTCAATTACCAAATAAGCTGTAATTTCATTGCAAATTCTCCTAAAATACTCTGATTCGACCTCAAACTAATTTAATCTTTACTCAGGCGTCGGGAAACCAGATTGAAAAATAATCATTTCATACCCCTTGGGACCTCTCAGTACACATTGAATATTGAATTTACGGCAAGATGCCACTGAAGCGAGAATCACGTAATGCATTAACCCATGCTACACATTAATATACGCCCAAAAACCCTCTCCATCCAGTCCATACGGGTAATTGGAGGCCTCGATGGCATGTAGCATGACAGAAGATGGATATTTGTGAATTCCTGTATTTATTGCCCATAAACCAAAAAGCCAAAGTTGGTAGCTGGTAGCCAGTAAGTGTACAGACAGATGTTATACCGCGCGATCCTACGATCGCATACGTTTTCATTAACGTAGCATCGGTAATTGTCATATTTTTGCTGTTTAGGATAGACTAGAACAATTCGCGACTCCAAGATCACGGGCTATATCAGTTCCTTAGAAACAAATGTGTACCTGTCCCAATTTCACCAAAGCATCCGCACAAGCTGACATTACAGTCTTCTCACTCGGATCCAACTTTTGTCCCAACTCCAGGAGCCTGTACTCAATCAGAAAATAAAAGCAAAAAGTTGACATTGCGTGATTCGAAGGAATAATATTTATACATACGGCTACGGCTATTATACTCGATAAAAGATTGTTCAATGAAAAAAAAAGTAGGCCACACAGGCACAGGCCCATGTCGAATATTAAATCAAATCAAGTTTTGGGGAAAATAAAATCATAGCCATCACGCACTCCAATCATTATATGGGCTCTACGTCCGTAGCTTCTCAAATCAAAGCATTCCAATTTTCGAAATTAAGGTTGAATTATCGAACTGAAACTTCCGCGGTATTGGTAATGCTAGGCTATGACGAAAAAGCCCTGAAAAACTTTAGAGTATTGCATCCATTTGCCACAAATACAGATTTAGCGCCACTTTCAATTTTGGAATACAACCTTAAAATAAACTTTTAGTAATTCTTTTACAAAAAAGGTCAGGGTCAAGTCCAAATTTTCTCCCCGATTACTTACATGTCTCTCCAACCATTGTTTGCCATAATTTCAATGGCTTTCAATTTCTCTCCCGCTACGAGGTACATATCCGCCGCGGCACGGAATTCATTGATTTTAACAGCCCAGTCCGCTTTCATTCTCATTAGTTCCACTTTGTCAGTACTGTTTCCGGTCCCCATGAATTCTTGAGCGAGGTCAAAAAGACGTAAATCCGCATACATTGCCACTGCTTTATGCTCTTCATTGATTTCTTTGAAACATTTGGCGGCTTCGGGGAGACGGCCCTGAAGAGCGTAAACTTCTGCCAGGAGGCTACCCGGTTTCATTTGACCGCGTTTAACTTTTACCTGTAATTGGGAATTCAGAGAAATAAGGCTGCAAATTACTTGAAAAATTGATTCGATTAAGGTGGCCAACTCTGCTTTGGCAAAAACGCCAGATTTATCACAAATTCGCGGCATTTTTGAACAAACTCGCTAATGGCTACTTATCTAAACGTACCTCATTCGTCTTGATAAGCTTGACAATATCAATACGATTCAGCTTCGAAAACACCTTCTTGGCAACATCATAATTTTCACCCTTGACACAAGCTGTCCCCAAATAGGTCATGTCAACATCTCCCACCCCGAGGCATCCGATGTTATAAGCTTCCCTGTTTACATACAACGTAAAAACAGAATATTTCGCTATTTGCCCAAAATCTGGCAAGTATTATTGATTGAATTATTTACGTGAACATTTTCTGATCCGTATACTGCCGCACTGGAGTCTTCAGAGAAATATCCAGAGTAATAACCGCAGAATTGTGCATAGAAAATACTTTGTTTCCATTGAATCCCACCACAAAACCCTTTGAAAGAAATTTTGGATCATTTAAATCATATTTGTCACATTCCTTGACTTCCGGTTGTGAATCAGGAGAAATAATCAAATCTTCTTCTTTGAATTCTTCCATGAAGTAGTTGTTGACAATAAAACAGTCCTGGCTTGTTATTGGAATGACTTGCCGCAATCTTTTCTCCCTTCGAGTGATTTGGGGTTTTGGCTCCTTGTCTTTAACGACTGTGCAAAAATTAGCTTTTCGAACTGCTTCATCAATCTTCGGTGCTTCATCGTTGCTAACAACTTCAATTTTATCTTTAGCATGCGTTACTTCGGCGTCTTTGTGAATCTTTTGGTGCAATGTGCCGTGGCAAAACGAAACAAATCGAAAAAAGCAATAAAGGAAACGATAAAGCAAATGATACATATTTAAACATATACAAATGCGAGTAGTTTTTTTCTAAATCGTACAGACTACAGATTTATTTTAATACGTACCGCCATATTCTGTGAAAATAATTTAAAACCATTCGCCTTGACCCGAAGCTCCCCAACCCCTGAAAAACTAATGAGGTCATCAATAGCCGTATTCCAGAACACTGTGATGGCATTAGGTTCCTGGAACAGGAGCTGTTGAGTCTTGAGGTCATAGACGTATAAGGTCAACGTGTCATCGATCACAGCCAATTTTGTGTGAGACAAGCTTTGGTCCAAACAACGCACGCTTTGCGGAACTTTGAGCAAGTGCATGGGTGTTGGATTGGTCAGGAAAATTTTAACAACCTGAAACAGTTTCAATTTTTTTTAATTGATCAAAATTTTACAGTTGGAAGCAGTAATATTTCGGCGTATAATTTCAAACCTGTCCATCCTTAAGCCCTGCCAACAAAACTTCATTCGGTGACATTCCACCAACGGAGCGAATGTAACGAATATTCGACTCTAGTACCCACTCTCGAACTTTGACCCCATTAAACGTATAGCTCTGTAATTGATTGTCTTGACAAACAATTAAGTTCTCATTGCAGAGCACGAGGAGACTGCATTCAAATTTTTGACTAATTAAATCCGTCAGCCGGTATTTGAAATCATCCGTCCTTTCTTCACGTTGGTAAATTAGGACTTTTTCGGACAATTGTACCTAAATAGCGAGTGTTTTAATAGGCATTCAACAAAATGCCCAATTGCGGCAATTCAAAACGTAATCACAAACTTACAGCTAAAGCTCTTCGAGAAATAGCAATTTTCTTCACCAGATCTCGACATTTCATACAGATGTAAATATCCTCATCTAGATTCTGTATTTTGACATCCGTCATGTTCACTCTGTAATACAACGAAATATAGCTGATACACATGTTTGAGGGACCGATACGAACCGTATTGGAAACTCAACCCGGAAGCTCTCATAAATTACCGTCATAATTAATCACACATGTCAAAGCCCCGCAAGAATAAGGGTACCCAGCTGAACAGATGCACGATGTGTGCACATAGTTCGTAGGCGCTTGGTCAATGGTGAATCGGTTTTACAGACAAGCAGAAATTTCAAAAAGGTCTAATTACCGTGAAAACTAAAACCAGTGTAAAGTACATGTGTAATGAAAATGCGTAATATACAGGGTCGTCCATTAAAATAGGCCTTACCCGATAAGGTATTTATAAAATTCAATTAAGCAAATTCCGGATTACCAACAAAAAAAGCCCGAATGGTCAATTTCGATTTGGTCAAACCCAAACAACCAAGACCCGTTTCATACGGCACGGGAATGTATAACTGAAGCGTCATGCTCATGTCAAGTCATATGTCACTCTGCGTGTTCACCCCTCGGAATATATTGTAAATTATAATACATCACCAATTATAATATACTGTAATGCAACAACCCACCTGTAAGCGTAGAGGGACTTGAACAGAGCGTGCACAATGAGAATTTGAAGCTCATAGCAAGTGACGACTCCGCCGACTGTTCCAACGACCTACAAAATTAAGCAAAAATACAAAAACGCACGGTATCATCTAATTAGATCCATACGCTCACAACATGACTTCAAAAAAATGGAACATTATGGCATTTAGCTGTCAATTTGGGTATGGGCAAAGGTAATGTAAGATAACAGTAACAAGGGACCACATGTTGGCCCGATGAGTTTTAAGGAACAATAGGCTGATTTAACGCTGTACACTGTACATCCGGTTAACACGATAATTTTCAATAGCAAACGGACGAAAATTGTGTATCTGAAGGCATAATAAACGGTTCTGCAGCTAAAATACTGCTGATTTGGAGTTTATTCAAACTGTGGATCACGTACCATATGACAAGCTCCATTTGCTTGATTCGGTCTCACTGCCAGGGACCATATCCATGACGCTTGTTCGGCAAGGAGAGCAATTCGAATTCCGTCCAATGTAAAAACAGCACAGGCCCTATTTGACCCTGCCACAATAATGTACCTACAGTCCCGGTGTGAGGTGACGTACACGAGTTTGACAGGGTCAAAATCCAAGCTCCGCTCCTTTACAACCTATTCATCATAAAGCGTGACGGAATTACAATCCTGGCCCATGCCACATACGATGCCCACGCCCACCCAATTTTATTCTTATTTAGCAGAAGCAGTAATAAATAATTTTGTATGTTTAAGCAAATGATGAAGGGTCAGTGTCCGCTTAATTTATGATGCCACGAACCTGCTTGCCTATCGTATTGTAGAAAGAAAGTGTCTGACCCCAGTCCGCAACGCAGAGCATGTCCTTGTCCGCCTCGGTTGAAGGGACCCAGCTCAGACCCCAAATTTGGACCCCACCCGGTCTCTCGATTCGCCCGAATTCGTCACCTTTCTGTAAACCAAAGCTATAAAGTAACACCCTGCATTTTATCTAGAACTTGACCGAAAAGGACAACCGACCACATATCTGCTTGCAATTTGGTTCTCAATTGCAGCCATAAATAAGGACATGTAGGCAATATAACAGTCAATTCTATTTTGAATTACAAACTATAGGTAATCCAAGATTCAAGGCGGACTGAAGGATTTACCTGAGTCCGAATCGTAACAATTCCATTGGAGAGGCCAAGGGCCAAATGAACTCCATCCTTACTCCAGGCACAAACATTGATTTTGGAATTGACCTTTGTTTTGTCCACTTTTTGTTTATTGGGACGATAGAATCCGAAATCGTTGACGGCACAGCTCACGAGCGTGCTCGTTGGGGTCGGGTCATATGCCAGGCATTGGATTGAATCACCGTGACTAAAAATAGTATAATAAATTATCAAACTAAATACTTAACAGTAATACATAATTTAAAATTTAAATATTTCCTTCTTACGAATATTTGATAAGCCCAGCCCCTTCGCTTGTCCAGACAACAACGGATTTAACGGAGGTCCCAGCCGCAATATTCTTTCCATCCGAGCTGTACGCAACGCAGTGAATTGTGCCGCCATTTGTTTCTGTACATTCAAAATATTACATAAAACACTCGAAATTTTTAGACAGCTACAGATACAATGTTCCATCAACAATGGTACCTTTAATGCTCTTCACCAAAGTCCCTTTAATGACATCATAGATATGTATAGAATGCCCGACCGAAACAGCAACATGATCTCCAATCGGAGAATAGCAAATGTCGTAAATGCTGGAAAATTCAAATTAAATCAATACAGTACAGCAAACATGCAGATAGTACAACTATCATAATTTATTTTACATACAATGAATCTGCAGTGTCTGTTTTAGCCGGCGAATCCGTCCAAAGCGTCAGAGTTTTCATTTTGATTCAAAAATGCTACCTTTTGAACAATACACAAATTATTCATGGATATCAATCATTAATTAACTCACGTCGACACCTGGAACTTTCATTAAAAATTAACGTACGCATTTTTAAAGATCTTTTAAAAGTAAGCATGACAAATTGTATATTTTTAGACAATATACATCGAGTTAAGCGTTCCTTCGTGCCCATCTGCCGTAACACACTCTCCTGCTGCTTTCGCTTCCTGATAAATACGCCTGATATGTTCGGAAGGGTCCATAAGTACCCAAACGAGCTCAAACCATATATTTTTAAAACTCCAAAGAAGAAGCCCTTTTTCTACAAGGAACGCTGGACATATGCCCATTATTTTTTGTTTTCAAAGAAAGATTAAGACAAGCAAGCTGCTGCACCTTTGGCTTAGGATATCTCGGATAACTGAACTGACCCAAGCCAACCCAGGCACGCGTCAACAACAACGAGACGCTGCCGCAGCCCAAATCCAGCACACGGCCCTTGCTCGCGCCGTATGACGCGAGAAGCACGGAATCCATGCTGAAGGAAAAGACGC
>JAQFYT010001665.1:0-15508 GCA_034694925.1 Ceratophysella denticulata
CTCTTCCGATCTCATTTCGCAACCGATTTGGACAAATAGGACATTTTGGAAAGCTGACGATGTGGCCGGAAAATAATGGAGAGAGTTTTTTCCCTAGACCGCTCGGAAGCGGACTTCCGGTACAAAAGAAATCCGGAAATCATTCCAGCTCCGCTATGGATTTTTTTAAAATACTCTCCATTATTTGTTGAGAAAGCGTTTGTGATTCGATCCCATCCCAGAACGTTTTGGAAGGTGGAAAGGTGTTCTCGAAATAGCTTTTCTGTAGAACGCTGTTTTTTCTTAGAAAAGGAAAAGACGAACTCGGCTCTGAGGCCGAGACACCAAACCATACCGTATTCGCCACCCCCTACTCACTATTTGGCTCCAAAAGCGTACTCTTTCATAAATCTCTTTTGTTTGCATACCTACTAGAAATACGGGTGGAGCCCCCATAGCGGCCTAGATTCACACTGTTCACCCCGCTACCCTAACTTTAACCTTAAGTAAACGCTATAACCCATATCTACGCATAAATAAAGTGCAAAATTATAAAAATAGGACTGAAAACGTATTGTGTATTTGAGGCTTTGAGGTAAGGTGGTCATAAATACCTATAGTATAGAATACCTATGTATTATAATATAAATGTATCAGAGTAGAGATTTGGAAATATTCTGGCCTGGAATTTTTGGTAATCGAACTCGGCTAATTGATGAGTTGGTTACCGTTACCGATGCATTATTACGAGAATGGAGCAAATTGCTAGGGATAGGAAGTGGATTGGTTATCTGAAGGTGGTAGGTGATACCCTCACAGTAAGCAGAAAGCAGACACATCTTATTACGAGAATATGTATACCTTAGTAAGAATAAAAATAGCTGTCGATTTCGATTGCATTGGGGTTAGAGATTTTTGATTCTTTTCTTAAACAGATACCCCGACAAAGTTTTCACGGAAACACGGCATTAATTTTGTGCTGTTTGTCACAATTTGTAATATAACTGTTTTATGATTTGTATCTTCCATCAATTGCCCGGTTAAGTTTAACACTAGAATTTAGGTTTAACTGGGTTTACTGTGTAAATATTGTGGGGGGAAAGCATAGCCAGGGGTATAGGAGTTGATGACCTCCTGAAAGTTCCAATGACTACTAACAGAATAATGTGTGCGTAGATAGAGCAGACGACCAATTGTTCTGTTCACTCAATTTGCTAATCTTGTTTTTATTCATATATTCAATATATGTACTCATACAAATCGATTTTCATTAACCTGTTCCAATTGTTCACAGAAAGACATTTACTGTTGATGCAGACACGCACATAGATAACATAGAACAAGCAGAATCCATTGTTCTTGAGGGTACCTCCAAATGGTCCTGCAAAATTGCTATAACAGGTATTTCACTGTTCAAATTAACTTCACCGCTATAGTTTAGTAGCGCAAGGTATTAAATTTTGGCGAAACTTAAATCAGCAATATTATAGTGTGTACCCTTCCCCTACCGCATACCCTACATTGTATCAACAGTGACAGCGGAAGAACTCATGCCATATAGGTAGATAGTACTCTCCGTACACCTTTGTTTCGTTTGCTCAGGGTTAAGGAAGGAAACACTGAAAAGTTCAGAGAACTGGTGTGGGACTCGAACCAACATCCCTTAGTTAACCGGACCAAGTGCTCTCACGTTAAGCTACCCAGCTCAACTTGACGGTCGAGGAATTTAAGGAAGGTATATTCGAGAGGGAAGGGAATTGCTGGCTCCGCACACAACTGATTGTGTACAATGCGCGGCTTGACCGAACAGCCTTTTAATATGACATAATATCAAAAATGACTCACCTTGATAACGTTTTGTATTTCCTCTTGGTCATAGTTTGAATGCTTAAATTATAGCCTTCATACTTAGTCTTTAGCACTAAATTGTAACTTACTCTAAATTCAAATTTAAACCGAAAACAGAAGAGGTGTACCCCGCCATACAGACTGTTTCCACGCCCATTGTAGCCAACCCGTGTCGAAATATAATTAATGTTGTTTGTCTCCAGGTAATCTATTGTAACTTTGCTATCTAAAAATTTTATTCGCTGTGTATGGCTACACTACTGCGCGGTTTACAGCCTGTACAGTGGGGTACACTCAACCGATGAGTCATATAGTGAGATTGCTCAAACCGGCTGTGAACGGAGGAAGTGCTGTTAAATATTGCTTGGGAGGTTAGAGTGAGCCGCCATCGCGTTTATTGGTAAGAATACAAATAGGTTAGGCAAAAGGGTGATACGATGAAAGAGCCTGTCGCGTCGCGACTGATCTTCAGAAACTCACTTCAAACCCATACCTGCATCTCCATGCTCAACAAACAATTCCTCACAACTATTTATCTAATAGGACGAAAAAACGAAAAACATTGATACTTCCGCTCACTCTACTTTAATTTCTTTCTGAATGAGTGGCTGAATTAGTTGGGGTTCTTATTATTCTCTGTGCAAAGGCCGATTGGCTTCTTAACTGAAGTCTTGATGTTGAAGTGCTTATACAGAAACCCCAAAGCTTGAGTTTGACGTCTTTCTCTGTTGCTATTGCTACACTATTGTTCTCATGTTGCACTGTATATTCTGTAATTGTATTCCAATGTCCCTACCACCGCACCTGCCATTCTTAACTGCTTTCCGTTGTTGTTGTAGCATGAGCTTGTTCAGGATGGAGTGCACTAATATTTAAAAATAAGTAATGTTTTGAATGACTAGTGATCTGCGCACAAGGACTAATTGCAAAAGACAAAAGCGGAACATCTGATCCGTACGTGACGGTTCAAGTAGGCAAAGTTAAAAAGAGAACCAGGACTATGCCACAAGAACTTAATCCCGTCTGGAATGAAAAGTTTTACTTGTAAGTTGGATTGTTTTCCTACTTCTCTACTTACTGTTAGAACTATAAGGAGGTTATGTTCCAAAACGTTAGTAATCCCCTAGCCCAAGTAGATTTTATGCTCTATACATATTTTGTTCTTAGTGAGTGTCACAATTCTTCCGATCGAATCAAAGTAAGAGTTTGGGATGAAGACAATGATTTGAAGTCCAAACTCAGACAAAAGCTAACGAGGGAGTCCGATGACTTTTTGGGACAAACAATTATTGAAGTAAGTGAGAATCATTTGTAAATTCATTGAATATGAAATGAGTGATGTGTTGGTTGAGGTAGACGACAGACAGACAGTCATTAGAATAAATGTGCCCGACAACTTTAAATATTTTCTCTTTCTTACTTCTCAATGTTTCACCATTGTTTCAATCTTCTTAACTGAGATGAGGAGTCGAAATATCGGAATCATAGGCCACTCAAACTGAATTCACTTGAAGAAAAGTTAATTTAATTGTATATTCTTTCGTTTTTTAAACTAAATAACAGTCTTCTTTCTTCCTTCTCAGTTATACAACATAGATTTTCAGTATTCGGTGAACCTAAGTGCACCTTATTGGGGATTCTAGTAAAAAAAAAACCTAAACCCAAAAGAATCTTACACGATTTAGGATCAAATACAGTAAGGTGACAACGCAGAAGGCATTCCAGTTTCCGCAAAATACCGTGAATCTGGGATGGATTTAAAACAATAATTCAGTTTCTAGGTGCTTGAATACTGGACTGGCGAAATATATGTATGCTTGAAATATTTGTTCAGGTAAGGACTCTATCCGGGGAGATGGATGTTTGGTACAATTTAGAGAAGCGAACAGACAAATCTGCAGTTTCTGGTGCTATTCGGCTACATATCAGTGTTGAAATCAAGGGAGAGGAAAAGGTAAATCTAATATTCAGAATATATTAGCTATATAATACTACATAATTATACACTCGGATTATTATTTTTAAAACTTGAAGCTAGTGAATTTTGGAACAAAATACATATGTTCTCGAAAGCCCTTCTGTATGACTACATTTGAGCTGTACAGTAGATAATCGAAATTGGTCAAATTGTAACCTGCAACACTGACCTGCGATTATCGATCGCAAAAATGGTCCTAAGTCCTCTATAACGGTATGTTAAAGATTTCGAATTGTGAATATTTCTGCAATATAATATTTCCTTTACTCAGTCTGAATTGTAGGGCGTAAGCGTTTTTGAACACTATTAGGTGTAAAACTATTGTACTGTTCGTATTTAAGTAATCCTAATTGTAAAAAAAAAACAATTAAAGCACAAGCGCGCCAGTGGGCGCTGGCCGTGGGTTGAGATTCCATTTCGTTTAGAAGTGGGGAACTAGTTTGCATAAGAATACATGTGCACAAGCATATATGCGAGTGATAATGAAAAGTTCAGTTTTCAGTTGCATACTAATTAATTATTTAATTTGATATGATTACTACTAGCAGACTAGTTAACTGTGAAGTATCCGTTCTTGATTATTATATTTAATCCGACAGGTGGCACCATATCATGTACAGTATACCTGTCTGCACGAAAACTTGTTCCATTATCTCTGTGAGCACATGAGTGGCATGATGAAGTTGCCGTGTTCAAAGGGAGATGACGCATGGAAAATATATTATGAAGAAACTGGGCAAGATATCGTTGATGAATTTGCCATGCGTTATGGAATCGAGTCCATTTATCAAGCAATTACGTAATGGATAAATCTATTAATATTTATATATATAATTAGTCATTATTGACGGGTGTCGTAACGAGATTTCAATTTTCGAGCACCCTGCTGCTTAGCGTTCTCAACGTCTGCTGCTTTGTTAACAGACATTTATACTGGTCCGCACCATAAGGCAGCTTCACCGCCCAATTTTATACTTGTGTTGTGATTCTATTGTGTCTTATAATAGATTATTATTTTATGATGCAGGCACTTCCATTGTTTATCTACCAAGTATTTATGTGCCAGCGTGCCTGCAGTAATGAGTACCTTGCTCGCCAATATTAACGCCTACTATGCTCATACAACGGCATCCTCGGCTGTATCTGCATCTGACCGATTTGCAGCATCAAACTTTGGGGTAAGTTCATGAAAATCCGGAACATTTCTAGGATCCAAACGTTAACTGGGCACTCTCGCCGATTTAATTAAAAGAGCGGAATTGAAAAACCTCTTGTCGAGTAGATCATTGCTATATAATTTCTTTTGCGGCGCGAATCCTTACAAGCACAAAACACATACCGAAAGATCAAAATTCTTGGATCGCAAATTGCAATTGGAGCTTACAGCTAGCATATCAATCAATGTAGGAGTTCAAACAAAACTGTCCACATATCCAAACAACCCTTGTGCCCCCGTCTCCATTTAATGAATTCAACACACCGAGGGCCAAACAGTCTATTAAACTTAATTCGAAAGTGCTTAAAAATGATTCTCTTCTTGTTCACGATGTTTGTTGCTAAAATACGTACGATTTCCCTGAAGAACCTTAAGGGCTTCGACAATAAAAATACAATGACGATCTACTCGACAAGGGAATCAACGATTATCATCAATATCGAATCAACGTTATGCCTCATAAAAGTAGGAATTAAGCCTAAAATCAAGGATTCCGTTACATTGAATGATAATAAATTATGAATCTTCCAGAAAGAAAAGTTCGTCAAACTATTGGATCAGTTACACAATTCCTTACGTATTGATTTGTCCATGTACCGAAACAACTTTCCTGCCTCAAGTCACGAGAAATTGATGGACCTGAAGTCAACTGTAGATTTGTTAACAAGCATCACGTTCTTCCGAATGAAAGTTTGTGCCAAATCTTGAACTAAATACCTAAGTTCCTAGTTTAAAATTGATAAGCATCTGAATGTTTGTATGTGATAAGAATCATTAGAATTACAATTAACTTTAATGATTCTTGTCGCATTCTAAATACTTCGGTTTAATTTATTGTATATTTGTGACACTTCGACTTTATGAAATTATCATATTATCGTTCTGACCTACTTTTATCCTCTTTTTACCTTGAACCTGATTGAAATAACCTTAACCCCATAACTTGAAATACTTTTGTCAAATAAGGGGGTTTTAACAAATATGAAATCTAATGGAGTCGAAGCACAAAGGTATCATTCTCATGGGGCAGAATATGTATGTATCGCTCATCAAAATCAGTGCGCCGGACGGAGACTAGGAATATACCGAACGTACCTCGACGATCCAGGGTGGCCATGGCCCATCACAAACACTTCTGATTGTGAATCGTTTTTTCTTCAGTTTGATAAAGATATTTATTTTATATTTTCAGGATACAATATTATGTTAATCTATTTTTATAAAAATAGTTCGATATATGTAAATATATTCGTAGATGGTAACAGTGATACTGATAATGAATACATTTATTAGACCAGAAGATCTACTCTACTGAGATTTCCCTGTCTGTTAGCCTGTCTTATCTGCTATTTTGCTATGTATTTTGCTTAAAATACGCAGCTTCAGCTTACACAATTAGAGTCCAATTCGAAGAAGTGGGCACAATTTATTTTCAAAGATAGTCAAAAACGCTCAGAAAGCGCAAACATGGAAACCTGTTCAGTAGGAAGCAAATTCGTTGCGCGATGAAATTTTTTACTTAAACGTTTCTTCAAATGTATTCAAAAAACTATTATGAAGTAAATTACTTCATATATAGCTATAAATTTACTTTAAAATCCGAGTTTATAAATTAGGTTAAGATTATAAAAAATTAGGTTAAGATTACCTGTAGAATGATTGGTTTGCTTACAAAATTCCTTGTAAGCATACATGTTTTGGACAAATAATTCACAGGTTCAAGAGCTTTCAAGTCCGCCGCGGGCCAGTACTGTTGTGAAAGATTGTGTGAAAGCCTGCCTACGCTCCACATATCAGTTCCTTTTCGAGAACTGTTACGAGCTTTATTCCAGAGAATTTCAGGTGAGTTCAAAATAAATGCTGAATTTAACAAACTATCCTTAATGGTCGTAGGCTTGGGATGTGCATAAGTTAACATTCAGACAATAATTAGGTATGTACAATATTTGGGTAGACTTAGACTTCTGAGAATAGGAGGGAATATGCAGTTCAAAAATGAGAATTATGATTATACATCAGCTCGGCCCGCGCACATTGCTTTGTAAAACCTTTCAGGAAGGTTTATTTTTGCAAGAATCATACAGTAGTTTACAGTGGTGGTCCAACTTCCGCATAATTAATTATGCATTATTTTGTTGCAAATAAATGCGAAAAAAATTATAAATAGAATATTTCATGTAAATCTTCGGAGAATGAAGAAAACGGACAGGAAGATTGTGAAAATAAACGAATAGAAACTAACTCTTACTTTAATTACTACAGGTTGACCCTAGTGAGCCAAAACGCGAACAAGACGATAATGGACCACGCCTTGACAGTGTTGACTTTTGGCACAGACTCATTGCCTTAATAGTTTCAGTTATTGAAGAAGATAAGAATAGTTATGCACCCGTATTAAACCAGTTTCCTCAAGAGTTGAATATTGGACAGGTAAGGATCAAAGTGAAGAGTTTTGAAGAGTTTAAAACTGTTTAGGTAGTTTAAAAAAAACAGTGAAAGTGGTGAAATCGGAAGTGGCTGCAAAAAAGTTCAACGCATCTGCGCTAGTAGACAATATTGTTGTACTTATTTCAGTACCAGAGTTTTCCGGGCAGCTTTGGGTAGGTCTCAGTATAGGTATGTAGTCTCGTTAATATTAACGCGAGTCCATTCCAGTCACAAATTGGGTGATAATCCTGGAAACCTTGTGCTTGTATCTTGGTTAATGAATTTCCATGGCGAATATTCCAAATCTTGTTTATCTGTAGCACACAATTAAACATGGCTGCGAAATACAGCATTAAAACACATATCTAGGTAAAATATTACAGGCACAGAATTAGCAAAACCCAAAACTTCAAAAATACGCAAATACACCAATAGTGTGCATCTCCTCCTGACATTTTCTAAATGCGAATTATGTTTGAATTATTAGCTTTCAGCTGCGACGATGTGGAGTTTGTTCGCAGTGGATATGAAGTATGCACTAGAAGAACACGAGCAACACCGTCTTTGCAAGTCTTCCGCTTATATGAATTTGCATTTTAAGGTAAAATGGTTGTACAGCAACTACGTCAAGGAAGTACCACCTTACAAAGGATCTGTGCCGGAATATCCAGCGTAAGTTTATATAAAGCATCTTCCGTTCAGTTTCACAAAGCTCTTCTTCTGTTCAGTACCCGTCCAAGTGAGGGAGCAGAATTTCGAAACTCCACGCCCAGCTTTCGAATCCACCCTGCTGCAGGTTAAAATTAGTTGAGCTTGAGTCGATTCATCCTATTTTTAACAAAATGAGATTATCTGGCGTGAGGTTTCGCGGCTATAGATCAGTACGCAGTAAGGAGGTGGAGTTTTGAGAGGGGTGGTCGACTGAAATAAAATGTGCCGAAAAATTCATCCAGAATCACCGGCGAAATGGTCAATTTCTCTTTTCTTAATTTTGCTTGCACACAATTTTGATCGATTTTGAAAAAAAAGGATTCACTTCATGTTTTCAAAAGTTTTTTTTGGAAGCACAACTCTATCAAACAGGTTCCTTAAAATTGACTTCGACATTGTGATATTGTGTATTGTTCACAAGATCGATCAATTTGTAAGCTGGATACTGCTGCTGTCAAAGATGATGATTCCAATGATTGAACGCTTTCAATGGGACGTTTTCGACCGTTATAGTGTATTTATTTCTTGGTTTTTCTCCAGGCTAGGAATAGTGAAATAGGCAGCCCAATTAAAATTGAACATTAGATCGAAATCGAAACTGCGTCGAAACAAGCCGGTGTAATATGGGACCATTAAAAGCGATCTATTTTTTTTGCAATTTGTGCAGACGAGGGATGATTTGTTTGCGGCGACGGGTCTGATTTTCCTATTGTCAGCGCTATGAAATGACGAACATTGTGCATTCCTGTGGGCTGAAAAATATGCGTGTGAAGGATTTGGAAGCTATTTATGAGACAATATCCCATGCGCTTACGGAATTTGTCCACCCGCGTAGTTCAAATCCTTCACATGCTTATTTTTCAGCCGACTGTATTACATTGAATTTATCATTTCTTCATTCCAACAAGCCAAAAAGGGCTAAAATGTCAACAAAAATTCTAACCTTAATCTCTCAAGTACAGTATAGGAGTCAAAATTCGTTAATGATTTTGAATTGTTTGCGACTCTAGTATAAACCCCACAGCTTAGCTATGCACCTCTTTGAATATTACTTAATTTACTTGTTCACAGGTGGTTTGAGCCGTTTGTTATGCAGTGGCTCAACGGAAATGATGATGTTTCACTAGAATACTTACATGGTGCCTTCAACCGGGATAAAAAAGACGGGGTAAGCGAAGTAAACCTGATGTATGAATCGACGCAATAGCGAAATAAAGTTAATGGTTTTTTAAACATTTTTGGCCTAACTATGCTAAACTCCCATAAGATAATAAAATTACATTTAGTAAATTTAATTCAGACTTTGATGTTTCTCGTCTGTTTTATACTAGTAAATTGAACAAATGAAGCACTATTTGTTTATTGAGAGACAACAAAATTCGACGCTTGTTTAGTTGAATATCGGCTAAAGTAAGAATAAACTGTTTATTCCGTCGATTTACCTTGAGCCACCAGGTTTACATCAATGACCCTAATTTGGCTCTCTAACGTACGAAACTGTCAACACCCCACGTGCCCTTGGAAAGTCACGTCGGTTTACTCGGCAGGTTACGTTTATACGTGCGAAAGTTCCTGGCTACATATTGGCCTAAGATAAGATTCTCGTCCAGGGATTGCATGAGAATTATTGCACAATACTATCAACTGGCATAATTAAAATTCTAAAACATTCTGAAAGAAACACCGTTTTTCATATTTTGCCCTATTGTATCTGTTTATTCAGTTTTTTCACAAAGAAAAGTTTTAATCGTAACTCGAAGATTAAAGTAGCATTTTTGGAATAGAAAAAAATGCATGTTGGCCGGTATCTACAAAGGCTGTGGTTGAAATTAAAAGTCAAATATTAGATGTCTTACAATTACTAAAATTATTGAAATATGTAAATGAAATGACCAACGCTGTTGTAGTAACTACACTAATTGTAAGTACCTACCTGAGTTTCTCAGACTTGCCACCACACTTCTTGTGCATTCGCGTGGACTAAGGAGGGAATAGAAGAGGTTGAGCAAATGCATTAATTCCTGATATTTATTAGTCCAACCGTTTTGTTTTCGTCAAGATTTTTTCTTATATGCCTTTGAACCCTAGTGTTTAATTCCGAGACTATTGTAATCCTTGCAACAGTTGAGCTAGCTGGGCTTAATTGAATTTTTGTGTTCCTTTTTTAGTTCCAAAAGAGTAGTGAACATGCACTGTTCTCGGTTTCGGTCGTCGATGTGTTCACCCAGCTCACACAGTGTTTTGACGTTGTGTCCAAATTGGAATGTCCAGATCCAGATATTTGGAAACGCTACATGAAACGGTTTGCGAAAACCATCGTGAAGGTTCTTCTAGCTTATGCGGATATAGTGAAGCGAGAATTTCCAGCTCATGTAACTGATGAGAGAATAGTAAGAAAACGAAACGTCCAGGTTTGAAACCTTAGAATATACGTCTTAGTTATTAACTGCATCTTGTTCTACAGGCTTGCATCTTGATGAATAATATACAACAACTGCGAGTACAACTTGAAAAATTATTTGAAGCAATGGGTGGGGATAAGCTTGAGGAAGATGCAGCCAATATCCTCAAGGAACTTCAACAGTCCCTCAATTCTGTACTCGATCAACTGGCAACGCAGTTCAGTAAGAGGTAACAGAAAATGCATACATTAAAACTACGCGGTATTATGACCCCGGCAATAAAGGAAATCCTCCAGCTAACTAGGGCGTTCATGCGGCAAATTTCTCCGACCAATAGAGTCAGCCAATTGAACGACCCTAGAGCACCGCGCGGAAACCAGCAGCCCACATTTTTATTCAACACTTCGCTTGTGTTACTTTGTCGCTCAACATAAAGCTTTTCTTTCGATTACTATAAACCCTTCGGAAATTCAATTCCAGAGACTGCGCCCCCGTGTAATGCCTTAGCCCCATGGTCCTCGCAGTTTTTCTGGGTGGGGAGAAATTCATTTTTCGTCTCCTCTCTGGTCTCTTCAGACGCAACTTCTACACTAGAGCAGCTTATAGTGTTTGTGTTCTGGTTAACAGAATACCTCTATGCAAACGGGCTGCCTATACAAATGAGTGAGTGTTGCTCTCTACCGCCCTGGTGTGGAACTTGGGTTTGGCGAGACCAAAAATGAATTTTTACACGACTGGGGAGTGGGGAAAAACTGCGAGGACCTAGGGGATACGGCAGTACTTGAAAGTGTCGTTTATGCCCCCTTGTCGCATATGCAAGTCGTGTGTTCCAGTACAGAACTGGGAGAACTTATGCACCAAATTAAAGCACTTTTTATTGCAATTCTTATATAATGGCTCAGTCCAGTAGTATGTTAGACGAGACTTCACCAAATGTACTGGTACATTTGTCCGTCAGTGGCTCGAATTAATAGGAGCAAGAATTATCACTATAAAATAAACTGATTGTTGCAAGTCGGGTTCCATGTAGAATCAAAGTCTTTAAGAAACTCTGGTCAATAAGAGGATCAATTTCAGCATAAACAGTTTATCTCTGAAATTCCAATTAAAAATTATTCCATTCGGCTATCCGAATGTGCAAAAAAAAACGCGGGGTCGACTGATAATCTTTATTTAAATCTCATTATAGACTGAGAAGAACATTTGTGTAGGTATGAGATTCTAATCATGTTTTCTTATTGCAGTCTGGAGGGAATCATTTGTCAGAGCGTGAAAGAACTTGGAGATCTGTTACTTGCCGTGAAGGGTCAGGGGCAGGTATCACTTACCCAGCCTGGTCAAAGGAATGTTGTTGCGGCCGAAGCTGACGAGGTGCTGCGTCCACTCATGGACCTACTAGATGGTATGTTGCTCTCTAATCTATTATTTAAAATATCATTCGCCGACCCATGCTCCGAAGCAAAGAAACCTGTGAGAGCTTCTGAGTGAGACGGGTGGTATATTTATGTATTGCAATATATACGTAACAACCTAACCACCAAGTTATTGTGGTGAGCTTCAGGTCCATAAGAAAATATTCAAATGCCCAAACCAACATTAGCGTTCTGAACCTGAAATCATGTTCTTCATAATATGATCCATTGCACATACAACAATATGGATGTGAATCGAAATTTTTAAGATATTGAGAAGTACATGTAATTGATAAGTCAGTTGCCTAATAGTTAACCTGGCTTCCACCCGAGATAAATCCAACTGGTCAGGGCCGAGATGGCACATTTGTACCAAGTCACATTTTAAATAAAAATACACACGAAATACCGAGATGGAACATTTGTACCAAGCCATGTTGCCAATGCATTAGCATTTAGCAATACAGCAAAGCTCTTGATACCTGTATAATTTTTGGATGGCAGCATGTCATTTTGACCCTGCTACAGCGCATGCGACAGTCTTGGTACTTTGCCATCTCGGGCTTGTACGATTGGCGATTCGCATTTTTCCAGTTTTTGATCTTAATTATTTTCTAGAATATTAGCTATTAGCTCTATCTAGATAGGAGCTTTTGTAATATACGTAGAATCAGTTGCTTGAGCTTTTAGTGAAAATCCCATAGAGATCGCTCACAATTAATTGGCGTGAATTCAAAGTCAAGAAGGTACAAATGTGCCATCTCGGGTGAAGCCGGGTTAAGAAACACAATAAAAATTCTAAAATCATAAGCACAAATTCATTTACTACTGAATGATTATTTAATAGTAGCAAGGTAAAAAACTCTTTTGTAACCTTCTATCTGCGGTCATTTTGTGCGAACTAACACAAGATACGACCCTAATCTTTGTTCACAAACTACAGATACACAGTTTATATTTCAAAGTAGAAGTTGAACGTAACCAAAAATTTTAATCCTGTTAACTTCTTGTTGATTTGTAGGCTCGTTGTCATTATATGCTCAATCCTGTGAGAAAACGGTGCTGAAGAGATTGCTCAAGGAGTTGTGGAAAATCGTAATGCGGACTCTGGAGAAGGCTGTGGTGCTTCCACCAATGACTGATAAGAGTGTAAATTTTCTACTCTTTCAGAATTATTCACTATGCATTTTCGGTCGGAGGTTTTCTTAAAATTTTCCTTTGATTGCGGGTAATCTCTATGCTCCCAAGTTAAATTCCCCAAAAGCTCCAAGCTTTCAAACGCATATCCATGAGACCCAATCCTTCAAAACATAAACGCCGTTATTTGCCCTCTTTTGAGGTGACAGAGCAAGTCCAATCGTTACTTTTTCACGAATTCTACCTTAGCCATAACTTTATTAAGTTTATAAGCTTTCTCTAAAGTGCCAAAATCAGGCCACTGCAAATCCTTTTTTTAAACTTAAAAGGGTCCCCCCAAAATATACAATTATACGGCGTTCATTGACTTGTCAAGCACGTTTCAATGACGTATGATTATTTAATGCGATGTACTAAGGATTAAATTATATTGTATATCTGGTTATGTTAATTTAACCACATTATTATGATTTAATATACGCACAATATTATTCGTGAATACACTTTAAATTCCGTCTGGCTGTTCTAGATGATTCTGAAGAACTTAACTGATAATGCGAAAAACATTGCTGCCAATGCCAAGATGGAAGATATGTCTCGACTTTTTAAGAACCATATCGCAAAACAAGATGTAAAGTCGGCTTTGAGTGGAGTAATGGTAAGGAACAAACATATCTGCCTATCGCAACTTGTAATAACGCCTCTTTGCTCTTCATGTCCATTCTTGTCATTCTACCCGCCTAACCTTGCGGATTACATCTAACAGACGGCCGTTTAAACCTAACCTTATCGTATGATAAGTGAGATACGAACATGGGCGCTGCTTGTCGAAATCAAACCAAAAGCTGTTGGGATAGTGGAGAAAGCGGACCACGGGCCTGAGAAGTCCGCTCCGCATCGCATCCTTCTCCTTGCTTGAATAAAATGTTTACAGGGCTACAACAACGGTTGGAACTTCGAATCGTGTAGCTGACACGGGCCAACGAATTAAACCCGAGTTGAAATTGTGTTAGGAAATAACCTGGACAAAGTTGTTTCCTTTGTGTTTTCGTAGCAAGTCAGGACTGTTCCAGGCTCAATAATTCCAATTAGAACCAGAGTGTTCCATTTAATGTTAACTGTTAATTTATTTGAGAAAAGCACGCACGCATTATCCAATTTGTATTTGCGAGTAAAAAATTGACCATAGCCTATGTATGTACCGCTACCCTAAATCGAGGAATGCCAAGTGATTCTTCCATACGGTATGAACTGTTTTAGTCTACTAATTTATGCTGTGAACGTGTGTAACTTCTAGGAATTGGAAAAGAATCTATCCCCAAAACAGTGTGCAGTTCTTGATGTCGCTCTTGACACCATCAAGCAGTATTTCCACGCTGGTGGCAACGGACTTAAGAAAACGTTTCTGGAAAAGTCCATGGAACTTCAATCACTTCGATACGCGCTGTCACTTTACACCCAGACAACTGATACTCTTATTAAAACCTACATTACTACTCAAACTGCACAGGGTAAGTTTGTAAAATATCCAGTAACAGAAATTAGGTACATAATGCTAAGCCAAGTAGTTACAACCCTCACCATACGTAAGGGATGTAACTACCCACTCCTACCAATCATTTTGCAATATTTGCAAATGTCTATCTCTCTCATTTTCCCCTCATGAGGGGAGAGAGGAGAATGTCCATCTATGGCCATTCGTTTGTTAGATATTGACTTGACAAGGAAACGTGCACGCAACTAACTGCGTCAGTGCCATAATTCCTCCCGAACACCAGATGGAAAGTACATGGAGCAGTTCGTGTATTCAATCTCTTCAGGATTTGAATTTTGTAGCAATAACAACGAGTAATTTCTGTGTAGAAATAAGTTCTGCAGTAATCACAGAAAAATATCCTACTTGATCTATTTTGAATGAATGGAATGCACGTGCACCTTTGCTGTATAAAAGCGATGAGCGATCATTCAATTACACGCCATCTCAAGCGACACCACTTTCCTTTCGTCTGTTATCAATTCTTTTCTATCTCTCCTCTGTAGTCCCTTTCAACGACAGAAAGTCATTACAAGACAGAACCATTTCATTTGATCGAGACGACGAGAATGTTGTTACTGAATCATCATGCTTGGAAGATGGACTAAAAGCAAAGCGCCCGAGGCATTGGAACAAAGGTAGGTTATTTCTCGAAACCCAAGCTTGTCGATCGTTTAAATATTATGACGAGATGATATCACAATCACACTGTAATTCATTTTCTTCACTGCTTCTTCCAATGCCGACTGCACAATTCTCTAAGGATAAGTTTAAGGGGTAATGCAATGGTGTTTCACCATGCTATTGTCCATAAGCAATCGTGGTCTAGTTCGGAATCGATTGTGGCTTAACCAATGCATAAAT
>JAQFYT010001666.1:0-15506 GCA_034694925.1 Ceratophysella denticulata
TGTTCTAGCAACTTTTTACGATGTCTAGAGCAGTCTACAATACATTCCAACCAAATCCAGTCGTGGCCCAAAATGTCAAAAATTTCGAAAAAAAATCGGAATTTTGACCTTATCCGGTAAGGTCCTTTGACTTTCAGATACACATAACGAGTGGCTAGCGGAGTATCTCAAAGACGCCCTTGCAATCAACAAAGACGTTCAAGTTGAGGAAAAACTGAAAAGATGCTTGGAAATGGTGGAAAGTTTGGAAGATTACTTGGAAATTATGTCCCCGAAAGAATCTTCCCTCCAAAAGCGTCTTTTCTTGGACACCATGAAGGAGCCGTGGGAGGAACATTTCCAAAATGGACGTATGTCTTATCACGCGAGATTGCAGATGATTAGTTCCAGACATAGCAGTAAGTTGTGATTTGAAATACTAAAATCACTGTGGAAATTCTATGTTCTGTTTTTGATTTACAATTTTTAATGAATTCTCAACAGCACAATTCCTAAAAACGATAGCCGAATTAAGTCGAGCCGAACGAATATTGGAAATTGGAATGTTTACAGGGTACACAGCAGCTGTGTTCTGCGAGTCCGCATTTTCCGTAATACTTAACATACTTCTCAATGTTGATTCATATATTCATTACGAGAAACACATAGCTAATTCAAGATGTATTTATGATACTGGTTGGCAGAAAGAAGTTACGACATTGGAATTAGAACCATTATTGATGGATTTCGTCAAATCACGCGTAACAGGAACCGTTGCAGAGAATAAACTTGATATTATGCTTGGACCAGCCCTGGAATCACTGGAAAAACTCAATAACAATGGAAGAAAGTTTGACTTGGTCTTTATTGACGCTGATAAGGGAAACTACATCAACTATTACAAGGTAGTAAAGAATTAAATAATCGTTCGGTTTTAACGCTGAGAAAAGCGTTGATTCTCATTGCAATTTGCATTCTGAATAGTTTATTATGGACAACGATATGATTGGACCAAATGGAATTTTCCTGCTCGACAATACATTATGGAAAGGTGAATTGTACCCAAAGCCATTAACACCCACGGCTGAGATTTTTACAACATTTAACGAGTTTGTTCATAATGATCCTCGAGTGACACAGGTAAGCGTATTCACGTAGGCAGAATTAGATCGGATTAAGTTATAAAGCTGTAATAAACTAATTGATTTTATTAAAAATTCTTACGTTTTCTACAGGTTATTGTTCAGGTTTGTGACGGAATTAGTCTGGTGAAAGTCAACCCTTCGGATAAGGTGTGATGTACAAGATTTCTGCTAAACGCCTGCATATTGCAGTATGCGTAGGTAATACATACATAGAGTAACATTGGAAACTATGAAATTGAAATATATAAGTCTTTCAACCAATAAAATTCTCAGCATGTCAACCTTTAAATCTTAAATTAGTAAATTATTAATTAATTCCATGAATACCAAACATACAAATATAAATTGAAAAGTGGTCACGCGTAGGTCAATTCCAGCTTGACTCTTCACGAAAGGAGCTTCATCGCACCAGGCTTCGAGAAAGAGATTTGTCAGATTCCTATAAATTTCCGATGCTCTCGAACCGCATGCTTGGCTCAACATCTCTCCATTTTGCAAACATGCCACATGAACCCTTAATTCAGGACATACTTCCCAGCTGACCTCGAGGCGCAGTATTTTATTCCATAGGGCCACATCAGTGGTAATGTCTTGCATGCCCGGACATGGCACACAATCTTTGGTTTTGCTGGACATTCGAACGCATTCCAGGCACTTGATGGATTCCAGTAACACTGTCACAGAATAAATTAGGATTTGGCTTACGTTATACTGTGGACATTCATAAATAATTAGAGTAATTGTAATAAGGGGCTTTGATCATCGTAAATTCAGGTTTACCCAGAAAACGAGACCTCATTACGGTATGTGGATTTTTATCGGATTGCTCGGATTCTAGAATAATAGAATTATTTATAGGAAATAACGAAACGTAAATGAATCGTTCATGGTAAATTGAATCTCATATGCTATTACCGGAATCAATAATGACCACTCTTCCACAAAGCCACGTCATAACTCTTTTAAGGGAATATATGAGATGACGAAGCTCAAAATACGGTCCAAGAGAATCACAGATATCCAATTCTTGGGTTAGACAATTGATAACGTGTTTCAAATCGTTACAACTGTTGTCCAACGCTGGTCCATCCATCATTATATGATGCTTTCGTTCGTACTCCTCGCTATATTCGAATAGGAAGGATATTGAATATGAGGGTTTCAAAACCTGATGGAATCATTTGCGTGCAATCGAGAAAGATCAATCCAAATATTTGACTGCAAACAGACAACAAATAATTCACCTGTTCACACATTCTTCACCCTGTTTCTCAATCTTCGGATAAACAATTCGAGAAATTGAGAGGAAATCTTTCTCAAGGTACGTATGAATGCATGCCGCGACGGATTTTGACGAAGACGTGCATTTTGTCACAACCTCTGGTTAAAAATGGAATAAATTCAATCAAATTTGGAACATATGTAACAGTACGTATTTATATTTATATGGCTACCAAACTTGAAGTATTTAACATACCTGGCCTTTGACTTCTTCCGGACGTTTCTGTCGGTAGTATTGTTTCACAACAACTGAGAAAAATGAGAAGTGCACCGGTAATACGAACTGTCACAATGGATCCAAAATTCATTTCGTTACATTTCTAACTTCGTACTCTTCCAGTATTAGTTTTGTTTCTGTATTTCCGGATACTTATCTGAATCTTGGAGAATACGAATAGGAGGGTAATTATGGTTCAGCTCATATTTATAATTAAAATGCATGAAAATTCAATACCTATATAAATATATTAATTTCAATGGTATACAATATAAGGTACCTACCTATAGCTTGTCAGTTTCACTCTGTGAGTGACTGTGTGTGGTCTTATCGCTAAACGCCAACCACAACTTCCTTCAAAATACGAAATATGTATTCAGTTAGCATAACCAACCTAATGAACTAATGTATTCAGTCTGCAGTCATCGATATGTAATTTGTCAATCAAAGTATTAAACTGAGCAGAGCAACTAATACTATTTTCTTCACTGACACGGTTCCATGTCAATCCAAAAGTTTTGATTTTCGATGCGGCAAAGTAAAATGGATTGGACGCGGACACAATTTTGTGACCACATGAATATGAAACACTAATAAAATCACCAGAAAATTCGAGAGGTAGCTTCCGAAAAGCAACAATATCGGTATTTTCTTGATTATAGGTAGGAAACCAAAGATAAATTAATAGAGAACTTTTCAGTTATTTTCTTACACATATGCTAAGCATTTATATGCAGTGATGACTAAACGTGTAGAGGTGAGTAATTCAATACTAACAACAGAGGCTCCTACAGTTTGGGTAGCATATAAAGATAAGGTACCACGAAGTAGCATGAAGTTGATCCATTATAAGCATTAGAATTCGCATTGCGAATCTCACTAGATTTGCATTTTGCACATGATCCGAAAATCTGAATACCCGAGTGTCTACCTATGTAGGTATATCATTTCTAAGCAAAAGCCATCCCAAACCTTCCCTACCGAACCCACTTCAGCTTCAGGACTAAAGTGTGGAGTTCCTAAAATAGCTTTTTTTTGCAAAATGTAAATTAAGTAGTAACCTCATAATGAGTGTCCGTGTATTTGTTCAAGGGGGATCGGGATCGGGACCTGGGATATGATATTCCGGAATTTCGGACCCCATTTCATTATACTAGCGATACTTATATTAGCGTTGAAGGGTACTTACAGGAAATGTTGGATCTTGTACATTACTAATACATGTTAGAGCAGAGCAATATGCTTCAGCAACATTTAACTAAAAACGCCCATTTGGTGGAAATTTGAGCTGTTTTATTTTTGAATTTTTCAGTTGTACAATTTCGACAGATTTGTTTATTTTATTTTTAAGTTCAAGTTCCACACCAAATACCAATGACAAAAGTAAGTAAAACGTAAAACCCGTAAAAAACCCAAGGTGGCAAAACTTGTGTATCGTGTATATGTAGCTAGACGAAGCCACGACACAAAAGTTTAGCCACCTTGGAGCTAAAGCATGCTATGGTTTTTGTACGAAATTCTCTTTTACTAAAGAAAGGAAGTTCTGGGATTCTGGAATCTTTTTTGCTTTGGAAAAATCTCTGTTTCCTGCTGGAGGACACAGCACAGGAGCAAGTATTCAGCATAAAACCAATATTTAAAAGAGGTATGTATAGGTATGTACTAGGTAATTTCAGAGAATTTTCAGATACCAATTTACTCATATAGGACTTCTGATTTCAATTGGGCTGAGGTTAAAATTTTTAAATTTGCGGAATGCTTTCTACTAACGAAACACTGTGTACAATAACTGCTTCACTTTGAATTTGAGAACGGACTGACACTGACATATGTGCCATGCGCATCCTTTTTTTGGTATAACATGTACTGATTAAAATAGTAGTTTTCAGCGTTCTATGTTCAATATTGTATGTAGTGCATTGTGTATGATTGGTAGTAAATTAGTTTGTAAAGACATTGCTGTACTGAAAATACTCTATTCATTTTTGTGCGACGTCTCAAATCTATCAAGTGAAGGTATTTGTGTACCTTTTTCAGGATACTTATAATTGGATTATTGTATTTAAATTTCCTTCTGTATTTCTATGTTTTATTGGACATTGCATTGCATGTAACTTTTCATTAAAATACAAAATATGCATTTTGTTGTAGGTATATTTAGCACACAACGAAGACAACACAAGAGAGAAAATTCCGGTTGTTTTTCATGGATGGTTAATGGTCAACAATCGAATCAACTGCACAGACTTTTCCCTTGATGCTTGTGGTATGAGACAGAGAACGTATGACGAACTAGTAACATTCATCGTCATCACCTGCTAGCATGTACCATCAACTTGGGCACTGATCCTGATCGTTGAAGTCAAAAGTGGAGGACAGAGAAACAGGTCACCAGAGCCAGGAGTAACTGCGGCCAGGAGGGTACTTATTTGAATTTTGAAATATTTTTTTTTATCTAAATATTATTGTCAAAAATTGATTGATATGTCAAATAACCGCGACTTCATTTTTGTTCCACAGGAAACGGAAACTGAATTTTTTTTTTGAATTTCGATCTTCTTAGATTTTTTGATTGTACCTACCCGGTCGTTACGGATAGTGTGCAATCATGCCTCCGCCCTCTAAGAGACGCAGAGCATCTCGTTTAAATTTAATGAAACGCAAGGACAATCTAGCAAGAGCAGCATCCAATGTCGGGTTAAATAATGTCCCTGATGTTCCGCCCGGTTGTAGCAATCCTTCGGATTCTTTAGCTGGGACGAGTAATTCTCGAAATGATGAAACTGGAAATGCAAATTCAACAGGAAATATTAAGGTGAAACCGCAGCTATACAGAAAAAAAGCCAACGTGTGTAAGCGAAGAACCCCTTCGGAACGGACGAGGCGCGGAATCAGGCGCTCTGAGAGAATTGAACGAATTCAAAAGAGTTATCAGAAAAAGAAACACGTCAATAAAATCAATTCTGATCACCAAGCATCAGGTCTTCCAGCTTCAACTCTCTTTGCTTCAGCTCTCCCAGCTGGGAGAAGTAACTCCAGTAATGAGGAAACCGAAAATAAAAAGAAATACGTCAAAATAACCATTCCCGCTTCAGCTCTCCCAGCTTCAACACTCCCAGTTTTATCTCTCCCAGGTTGGAGAAGTAATTCCACAAATGAAGAAACCAGAAATATTGATTACTCAAGAAAGATCCATGTGAAATACCGGCTACTAAGATGTAAAGAGTGTGAAATGATATTTCTTCTTGACTCGATGTTATTGGAGCATATAAAAGACCATCACCCGGAATCATATCAATACCGCGCACTCAAGTTTCGACCCTCTGAGAGAATTACACGAAGTGAAATAAGTTACGAGAAAAGAGAATACGTCAAAAAAGCCAGTTCCGGTTCTGCTCTCCTAGCATCAGCTCACGAAACATCAACTCTCGAAGCATCAACTCACGAAGCATCAGCTCACGAAGCATTAGCTCACGAAGCATCAGCTCACGAAGCATCAGTTCACGAAGCATCAGTTCACGAAGCATCAGCTCTCCCAGCTGGGAGAAGTGATTCCACAAATGAGGAAACCGGAAATGCTAATTCATTAAGAAAGATCCATGCCAAATACCGGGTACAAAGATGTGCAGCGTGTGAAATGAAATTTTGTCTTCCCTCCAAGTTATTGGAGCATATAAAAAACTATCACCCGGAGTCATATGAATATGAATGCCGCAGAATCAAGATATCACACTCTGAGAGCATTGCACAAAGTCAAATAAGTTACGAAAAAAGGAAGTGCGTCCAAAAAACCAGTTCCGGTTCTGCTCTCTCAGCATCAGGTCATGAATCATCAACTCTCCCAGCTTCTGTTCACGAGGCATCAACTCTCCCAGCTTCTGTTCACGAAGCATCAACTCTCCCAGCATTAACCCTCCCAGCATCAGCTCTCCTTGCTGGGAGAAGTAATTCCACAAATGAAGAAACCGGAAATGCTAATTCATCAAGAAAGACCCATGTGAAATACCGGGAGCGGAACCAGCTAATACTAAGATGTGAAGAATGTAAAATGATATTTCTTCTCCACTCCAACTTATTGGAGCATATAAAAAACAATCACCGATACCGATATGAATGCCATGAATGTGGACTTATATTTATGACCACTTCCAGTTTGGAAAATCACATGTCGAACCATGGTTTAAGTCGTTTTGAGCCAAGTAGAATAGTTTTAAACTGTGACCCGGAGTTTCCTTTGACTGGAGGCTTGGGAAACGTTAATCGGGAGAATGAGACTGATATTCACATTGTTCTGAATTCCTCTCCGACAGAAGTGCAGGATAATATTCGTGAAGTGGTGTTTGATGATGACATGGATGTGACGATAATTCCGATTGAAAGCAGTAGAACTGTTCCGGAATCGCTTGATAAAGCCCAAATTGCTCCAGCTACTCATAATCCCATTGTTACTGAAATTACTGAAGGTAATCAAGAACCAAAGGATGCAGGATGTACAAGTCCACTCAGCGTTGACGTTGAGTCTGATATGGACATTGATCTCAATTTTTCTCCGAACGAAGTGCAGTCTGATATTGACATTGATGTGAATTTTTCTCCGAACGAAGTACAGGGTGATATTCGTGAAGTGGTGTCTGATGGTGACACGGGTGTGAAGATTATTCCAATCGAAAACATTGGAACTGTTTCGGAATCGCTTAATAATGCTCAAAGTCCTTCCAATGTTGCGCCTATTCCGACGGTCACTGAAAATACTGAAGGCCAAGAGTCAAATGATCAAGATCAAGGATGTAGAAGTCCACTCAACGTTTCAGTAACAAACTCTATCTATCCTTTAAGTGTTCAGACGCTCCCCAACCGGGAGACTCCCAGTACTACACAATTACACAAACGGGTACAAAGTCAACCCGGGCAGCGGGATCCGGTCGAATGTAAGATTTGTAAAACTGTATTTCACACACTGAGTGGACTTGAGAGGCATGCAGAAATTCATCGGCGTCGCGGGGAGACTGGGTTTAAACGTCCAGTCGACGGTCCCGAAGGATCAAAGTTCAAGTGTCAGTGGTGTCCTCAAACGTTCAAATACTCGCACAGTCTTAAGAGTCATGTGAAACGAATGCACGTTCCGCCACTGGAGAAACAGGGATTCTTCACATGCAAAGCGTGTGACCGAAAATTCCTTCATAAAAATTCATACACCAATCACCTGAAGTCTCACAGTCACAGTGAGGATAATAATAGGCCGTTTAAATGTTCTATTTGCAATTCCGGATTTAAACTTAACTTCGCTTTACGGCGTCATATGTTGCTCAGGCATCAACATCAACGGAACCGCTCGAAGCCCGAGAATCCAACTTCAAAAACAGATGTGACGATGATTCCGCTTGAAAGCATTGGAATTGGAACTATTTCGGAATCGCGTAATAATGCTCAAATTGCTCCAAATTCTCCTAATTCCATGGTCACTGAAAATACTGAAGGTAATCAGGAACCAAAAGATCCAGAATGTGTAAGTCCCCTCAGCGTCAAGCAGGAGGATGAGGCAGATATTGACATTGATCTGAAGTTCACTCCGACAGAAGTGCTTGATAATATTCGTGAAGTGGTGTCTGAAAATACTGAACGTGAACGACAAGGAAGTACAAGTCCAATCAACGTTTCAGAAACAAAGTCCATCTGTCCTCTGAGTGTTGAGATGATCCTCAGCCAAAAGACAATAAAAATTGAGCCGGACGAAGAATTTTTGACATCTCATGTTGAACCGGAATTTACGAGCAATGAAGACTTTGTAAATGTTAAGGAGGAGGATTGCCTTATTGATCTGAAGATAATTCCGATTGAAAGCATTCTTGGAAATACTTCGAAGGGACACAATGGTCAACTTGATCGTAATGGTACTTACGTTTCCGGTCGCACTGAAAATTCCGTATGTGGTCCAAGACCGGAGATTTCGGGATATACCAATCCAGTGGTCGAAGCGGCGCCTGGTCACTCAGACCTGAAGATAATTCCGATTGAAAGCATTCTTAGAGCTGCTTTGAATGGGCATAATGATCAACTTCATCCTAATCTTACTCATGTTACCGAGCTCACTGAAAATTCCGCATGTGGTCCAAGATCGGAGACTTCGGGGTATACCAATCCAGTCGTCGAAGCGGCGACTGGTCACAATGACCTGAAGATAATTCCCATTGAAAGCATTCTTGGAGCAGCTTCGAAGGGACATAATGGTCAACTTCATCCTAATATCACTTGTTTCTCCGCTCCGACTAAAAATACCTCATGCTATCCAAAGCCGAAGATTTCGGAATATACCAGTTCCGTCGTCGATCCGGCGCCTGATCCTGATTGTAACGTTGAGCTGAAGATAATTCCTATTGAAAGCATTCTTGGAACTGCTTCAAAGGCAAATAATGGGTTTGTGTAGACTTTTGAGACACGTTGTCTCCAATTCTGTTGCCATATTGTATTGTGTCTTTTATACATTATACATATATTATATGTACTTACCTTATACCTACACATGTAGTTTACAAGATGAGCATTTGATCCAGGCTCATCCTAAACTAAAAATGAGAAGACAATTCAATTGCAAGGTTTGGGACAAGACAAGGCAACGCATTTTAGGACAATGACGGCTATAAAGTGCGAAATTCTAATATACCTCGTCTACATATGTTCTAATTCTAAATTAATAAACAAATATATTTGAAATCACGCCCCTGAATCTGGTAATTATTACTAATTTAACTATTACAGATGCGTGGAGCAAAAAATCATATAAGATTAGGTATAGTAATGGTGAATTTGCCTTCTGACAATGCCGGATGGATAATTTAAGCAAGTACTTAGTATCAACGCAAAAGCGTCATTAATTGTAGAAGTAGCAGTAGCAGTCGCCGTTGCTATTGAAATAAACATTTTTCGATTTAGCATTTTTGGTAATACAATACATAATCATAAATGGTCGTACAAACGAAGGATTTATTGGTGTGGAGTGGATAACACAGAAAACTGCAATAATTCTGTAACTTTCTATACGATTAAAAAATAATCATATTCCGGATTCATACATCTGTCACTGTCACTGTTTGTATAACTCTGAGAAAATTCTAGATAATCAATGACATAATATGATTTGTTTATTACCAGTTGTATAATGAACGGTGATATGATGGTGAAGCGATATAATGTGGACTCATATTCGTTCAGTTCAAGCTTTACATAACATCCAGATCAATCCAGATGACTTACCTAGGTTAGGACCATCTCGTTCAGTTCTTTAGAATGATCTTTATAATGTAATCCAAATATACCTACTACTACTATAAAACGAATGAATACTACAAAGTTAATTTTGGAAATCAATATTTTCTCATATTCTGTTATCTTTGCGTCTCAGTTAAATATAACCAAACCCAGTTCCAAAGTCCTGGTATCAAAAATCTGTAAAAGTGAAAGACGCCAACTGCTATTGGGCGCATTTGTTCATTCAAGCTCGCACTAGTGCCAGACAGTATACAGTTTTCTCAGAGCGCTACGTCGACTATTATTCTTTCAGACATTAGACATTTACATATACATAATAATACTGATAACAAGTAGGGATTCAAAGAAGTAGGAACGCTTCATTACATAATGATCTTGACAGAAATTCCGTTACGTTACGAGACGAACTTACTTGTTTGTGCTTTATGGTGACAAGATAAGCTCTTCTGCCGGTACCCTACATCAATAGCAATTTTCAAAATTTAACCTTGAACTCAATTTAGCCAATTTTGCTTTAGCTTAACACCGCAGTTACATGAAACATTGATGAAAATCACACGCGGATTCATTTTATGTAACTGGTTCTGGTTGGGGCTATTACGTGACTTACGAAGTTAAGAATCTTCTTGATAACGCATCTTCATTGAGTTTAATAAATACGTTGACTCTGGGCGACACTTATTCAGTATTCGCCAGCTCTGATTCCTGTCAACTTTCCGATCATTAACTCCGGTGTCATTCACAATGAGTGGTCCAAAAGGTACGAAACTGACATTAGACATTATTGATTCAATATTCATTACCAAATAAATCAAATCAATAGTTTAAATCAATAAGGTTCGGGAGAGGCGCAAACATAAATATGCAAAAACTTCGAGCTTGCTGCTTTGTCGCTTCAACAAATTATCTGTAGTAAATGGTCGATCAAATTCTAGTCGCGAAAATAATTCGGTCAAGAGTATTTCCGGTCAAATGGTTTTGAACCAAAAGTGATCAAATCAGGCACGGTTATATTATCATTATGCCACGGTTGAATTGACAAAAATCCTGCTGAGATCTTTTTGTTTAAAATATGCATTTTTGAATTCAATTCCAGCCGTCACCTACGTCGAATCCTTAAAGACACTCCTCAAGGAAACGAAGGACCTGGCCAAAGATGCTAAACTCACCGAAAAACTCGGTGAAGCCCAGAAACTCCTCGCGAATTTGGAAGCCGTTGAAACTGGAATCCTAAACAAATTCCGTCTGGACGGTCAAGTAGCTTTGGTTACCGGAGGTGGACAGGGAATCGGCCGTGCTTTCTCTCTGGCCCTTGGTGAAGCCGGATGTAAAGTTGCCGTTGCAGATTTGGAGCTTGCCCGAGCCGAGTCCGTGGTCGCTGAGCTGAAGAAGAAAGGAATTGAGAGCGTGGCCATCAAGGTCGATGTTTCCAAGAAGGAGGATGTTCAGAGCATGGTTAAGAAAGTGGTGGACACTTTCGGAGACCTCCATATTGCCTGTAACAATGCTGGAATCGTTTTCCACTCTGACAGCGAGGATACTTCTGAGTCCGAATGGAGGAAGACCATGGGCGTCAATCTGGACGGCGTTTTCTTCTGTTGTCAGGCCGAAGCCAAGCACATGCTCAAGAAGGGCTACGGCAAAATCATCAACACCGCTTCCATGTCCGCCACCATTGTCAATCAGCCCCAACGCCAAGTAGCCTACAACGTTTCCAAGGCTGGAGTCGTTCACATGACCAAGACCCTGGGATGCGAATGGGCTACACGCGGAGTTCGAGTCAATTGTATTTCTCCGTAAGTTACATTTAAACGTAATAAACTACTATTATGTATGTAGTAGCAGAACCATAAATTAAATTACAGTACCTATCTATAGCTAATGTATTTTCGATCTTCTTTTGACAGGGGATACGTTGATACTCCTCTCAACCAGTCCGCATCTTTGATGGCCTTGCGCGAAATCTGGCTTCGTGACACTCCCATGGGCAGATTAGCTGAAACTTCAGATCTTGTTGGAGGTGTTCTCTATTTGGCATCTCCCTTATCTGACTACACAACTGGGTCTGACCTTATCATCGATGGTGGATTTACGTGTTGGTAAACTGTGGCATAAATATAGTCGTTGCTTCCTATCCTAAGTATATCGATCGTGCTCCTCATTCCATTCTTACGTACTTACTCCAAAAATTGGAATTTTGAATTTTTTCAGCTGTTATATATTTACCTAAATAAAATTGAAAAACAAATTCCTGTTCCATAAAATTACCATTATATATTCGTCAACCACATTTATTTCGTCATTTCTACGGTTATAACATGCCATGCTTTAAATTGCAAAATACTGATATACATCGTAATTAGTTCAGTTCAAACGAATTGAATTAATATCATAGTTGAGATTCATTGAGAAATTGCTTACGTTCCAGTTCCAGTCGTGTTCAACTTTTTTCTTTTCTTCTTCTTACAGTATTGCTCGTGAAAGAATAAGTATTTTTCTAGCCCAAAGTTCTTGGGACAGTTTACGCATTGGAATACTTTCTTGTTCGATTCGCCCGATGACAGGCTTGATGTTGGATTTCCCAGTGCCCCTTGCGCGGCTGGAACCACATTTGCGGCGTTTGAATTTGAACTCTTGATTGGTTTCTTCTTTTTCTGTCCGTGATTATTGCGGCGATAGGACGATTCATAATAGGGATTATGATACACTCCATTATGATTTTGAAGGGTCAACAAGTTTGTGAATGATGCCTTACATGGTATACAGTCAAGATTTAAGTTGTGAAGCTTTATATGATTCCTTAAACATGCTGGAGTGTCAAAATTTTTATTACACTCGGAGCATCTGGTGAATGTAGCGCCACCGCGAGGTCTATGACGAGATTGATGATACTCTTTACAGTTAACGGTCAAAAAAGTATCTGGGCAAATGTCACATTTGAAGGTACACTCTTGCGCTGCTTCATGGCACATCCTCGATTCGTTGCTCGTAGTTTCTGACAGAATTATAGTTGTCTGCGGAAGTGGTTCAGAATGTTTTTGCTTTAGTAGGCACAGTTCACATTGATTTTGCTGGAGTTCTCCATTGTGATCATTTTCAATGTGCTCCTGTAACAAATCTTCAGTTTTCCAAAGAGAACCGCAGCCTCGGCTGGAACAAATGTTCATACCCTGTGGAGCGTCGTATCTTCGCTTCCATTTCCGGTGTCGTCGCTTTCGCCCAAGAGCCGAATTTCTGTTTTCCAATATGTTATCATCATTATCAGGGCTTCTGACAGATGTGCCGGACTGATCTAGAACGTCTTCAACCTCGAGCACCTCACTTCGTGAGTCGTGGTATACGTCTTCGCCATCACTATCCGATTCAGGAGCAACCTGAGAATTTTCATCGATAGCTTCAGAAACTGAAATCTCGTCCTGTAAATTCAAAACTTCTCCTCCAGTACTGTCCAAAACACTTTCTTCATTTATTGTAGAACAGTGCTTAGGTTTTAATTTTAATTGGCCTGAAAAACTGCTTTCGATATCCTCACTGGAAGAAAGGCCTGATGCAGAAGACGGCAGGAGCGTGTTGTGGCATTTCCATATTTCCTGGGACTGAAAGCTTACATCTTTGTTATTGGAAGCTTCATTCGAGTCTTGAACTCTGTATGTACTTCTGAATGGACTCACTTCATTTTCCTTATCGTTTTTGGCAACCGTGGGTAAAATCGGAGCATGATTCTCAACTGTATAGGTTAACGCGAAAGGTGGACTTCCCGAATCCGAACTCTGTCCTGGTTGACTTTGACTATGGACAGTTCTATCTTTTTGAGTAAGGAAATATTCATCATCAACTGATTTTGAGTTCAAATTATCATTCTGTTCCGGGTCAGCCGTGTCTGAAGATTGTTCCGATAAAGCTTCCTCCGGATCTCTGGATCTTCCGATTTGTACATGTGATTGTGGTGCTATGGCGTGTTCTGAAATTCGTACACCACTTTGACTACTGGTATCAACTGTATCACCAACACCAAGATGTACAACTGAAGATCCAGAATTGGAATTCATACTCGAACTTGAGCCTACAAGCATTGACATTGAAGTTAAAAAGTTAATCAAATCTACATGTACGGTTTCGACAAACTGTTCTAATTATTGTAAGCTTTATGAAATAAACGGATTTATCTAGAACTTACTGTCTATTATTTCCTTTTGACTCTCGCTGAAATTGTTGCTGTTGGAGCTGCCTGCCACTGAGACTGAGCCATCGGGTTCGAGGTCAAGTTTGGGAAGCTTACAATTGAAATCTTTTACAGAGGAAGGACTGGAATGGGATCGGCGTCGTTTTTTAGATTTGCACAAACCATTTTGACTACAGTTGGTAACCCCGTTTAGGTTATTCCCAGCTTCTCGTTCAGTCTGTGATTCCATTATAATTACAGTTTTTCTTGTACGGCTTCCATTAGTGGAAGTTGTGTTCTTATTTGCATGAAGAAATTCTGGCGTCCAAGTTTCAATACCTTGAAACCAAATATCAAAGTGGAAATGAATAGAATGTTATAGGATCAAGTTGCGGCTAAATAACTAGGTACTCGCTAAACGCTTCTTCCTTCCTCGAATGTGTACGCAAATTACAGTTAAAAACACTATGAGATTGGCACTTGGTAAACTGTATAGCACATATTAAGAAATTGTGCGGTGCAAATACAAATATAAACATTTCAAAGTATATGTATTAAATATTTTATTACAATATTATAGTTATTAGGTATAGGTAGTAACCTGTCTGCAGTGAAAGCTGGTTCCGTATTCGGCGAATGTCATATAGGAAGTCTGTCTTCCCAGCATTACAAGTTGTTTCAACCGCAGTCATATTGGAGCGTCTCACAGTCAACATTATAATTTGCTTCAACTGAGCGACATCGGATTGGAGTAAGTTAATTTTACGCAGTATGACTTGTAGCTCCTCCAATCTTGCGAAGCATTCCAAACAAAAATGTGCGTTCTTGAAGCTCTCCCAGTGCTCACAGTGAAGATTAAATTCCATGAAGAATGGATGACCAACGGAATTAATTTTCTTATCCCAGTCCGAGTCCGATGGCTTCAGCAGCACGTCGGCTTTGAAGCAGAATAAACAACTTGCCATTCTTGATTGTCTAACGTGAACGTCGGACCATTCACCAGTTCATCGCCGGGTGTGACTAAAAGAAGGACCAGACCGACGGACCGACGGACCGACGGACCACGTTATATGACCGGCGGACCGCATTATATGACCGGCGGACTGCATTATATGACCAGCGGACCACGTTATATGATCGGCGGACCGCATTATATGACCAGCGGACCACGTTATATGACCGGCGGACCGCATTATATGACCGGCGGACCGCATTATACGACCGGCGGACCACGTTATATGACCAGAGGACCACGGTATATGACCGGCGGACTACTTTATGACCAGCGGATCACGTTATATGACCAGAGGACCGCTTAGAATGATGTGTAGACCATGTTATATGGCCGACCGAAAGTACCATGAACAAAATATGTGCAAATTCTTGTTTCCCTCGATGAGTACTATCGATTTGATGTGCTAAATGTGGGGGTCATAATAGAGACTGAACTTTTGAA
>JAQFYT010001667.1:0-15505 GCA_034694925.1 Ceratophysella denticulata
ATTCTATAATTTATCCGTTTTCGTAAACCTGTTATCTGATGTTATTGTGTGGAAGCCTGAATAAAGGGTTGTATATACTGAGATCTTAAGTAGGAGGTATAAGCTGCTGGACTTCCCGGACGGTACGCAATTATAGGTTGTTTCAGGGTTTTCAATGAAGTCTCATGTTCAGGGTCACTTGCGGTTTTTATGGTTTCGTGACCCAGATACCAAGTTGTAGAATTCACATGAAACGACGAAAATTCATAGAAATGTCTCAAATATTCAGGTTCAAACTGGTTATGTCTGGCTTATCGGCTGGTTTCGGAATAAGGTTGCGGTTAACCAACGGAAGTGTGACCTAATTGTGGTTGACCTTGCAGTTATTTATCGAACTCAAATAAGGTCGGCACGCGCCAGGGGCGGGACCGATTACGACCCATCTAACCAATAGCACGCTATTTGTACAGGGGTTCGATCAACTTAATATGATACATACTTGGGGGATGTCTCATTTACATAGTTGTTAATGCAATTACAATTATGAAGTTGTCACCCAACATGAGCCGCTCTGGACTATCTAAGAGTACGGGGCATAACCGTAAGTTCTTAACCGCATTTCATATTTGGCTTTATTCGAGTTCGGATCTCAAGTCAATTAAGTTGACACTATGTAATGCTGAATGTGTTATGATGAAAGCGGAGAAGCGTATGCTCCAAAATGTGCCAAAATTGTATACGCTTATTTGCCACCAAAATGTCCAAAAATATACACGTAATTAGTTCATCAAAATCACTTTTTTTAGACCAGAAGGTCTTATGACATGACCCATACCGTCCGTCTGTCCGCATTTCTTCTTTTAAACGAGTCCCGCATGGCAGCAAAATCACTGCGCGAAGAAAAAGTAAATAAGCTTTTTTTAATAATATTCAAAAACTCAAGCGAAGAAAAATTCATATTTAATCATGTACTGAATGGAGTCTATGTAAACCAATTGGAAATCCATTATAGTGCTCCGAAAAAAAACTTTAATATTGTCAAATTCTCAGAAATGTAAATTCCCATAATGCCAAATGGCATAATGCCAAATGGCATAATGCTAAATGTAATGAAGAAGTCCCAGCATGCCATAGTGCAGAGAGTGTCATATTGCAAGTAACCATCTGGTCCCAAGGTGCCGTTAGGCAGGTTTTGTAATATACAACCAATTATTTCCGTTTCACATACATATACAAAATGCGAATAGAGAAATTTACAAATAAAAGAAGTCCTTCTCATGTATTTATTTGTTTTTCACTTTTTACGAACTCCAAAAATTCCTTGAAACACTTTACATTTTTGTCCTTGCATATTCTATTTTTTTTATAACCCTATGTATTTTTTGTAGATCTTGGTTTTTCAAACATGTTGAAAATATGCCAAATATGGATTTAAAAATATCTCTTTATGTAGGTATTGCCTCTAATATGTAAAATAGCATATTGATACCTACGCTAAATATATAATATCAACATTGCGTATATCCACTTACGTGAATCATTAGGTGAGAACATGGTGTAATGAATGCTGGACCTAAAGTTGAATTGTCGATCGACTTTGACAAAAGATTCACAATGTGTAAAGAGCGCAAATATTGTTAAAACCAATGGAATAACTTTACTTGATATAAATCTGCATTCTGTCATATTGTAAGTCTTAATTTATCTATACTTAAGACTATAGTTGGCAATGATAATGGAAACTAAAACAGACGTCAGAGATGATTACGATGAAAAGGTAGAACAACAGGCTCTCAGAAACCCCAAATAAAGTCTGTCTTATGCACAATGAAATTGATCGGGACAGGTGGAAGAACATTTGTAATTCGGAGCCGTATTAAGTTGAAGCCTGTTTGAGCGCTTATTCTTAACAGTCTGAAGATGATTCGTTTCGTATGTAGAAAGATTTGGTGCTTAGGTATTTTTCTTTGTATTGTGCAGTGCAGCCTTATTGAACAAATGAACACAAGTTATGCCTTACTACTCAGACAATACAACAGATAAATCAACAATAGTTTACTCTGAAGCACTAGAAACTCCAAAGTTCTGAATTTTGTCATTCACAAATGCATAAAATACGAAACAATAAGTTGATAAGGTCTAACACGGATACGGGTCTTGAGCATCTCTTTCTTCTGCGTTGTCTGAGAATACATAAGCGGCGAAGGTATGCATTCATGATAAATTATTCAAGCATGAGCTGCAAAATCAAAAAAGGAAACCTTTCATAATGTTTATTGTGATATTGCTTTTTGAGGAGGTACTCTATATGATTTTCGTGGATTATGAATTGTGACCGGATTTTTTTAAAGTTCGCGTGGATATGAAGTAGGTACGTCGTATGTCCATGAGAACAACTTGTTCGCAAAAATTTCAAAACGTTGCTATACAAATGCACAGATTACCCATTATCTTGTCAACCCTCGCATTTTATCGGGGAAAAAGTATCTACATTGAAGTTTCTTCGTTTGGACACATGGCTACCTGAATACATAAATACGTGATTTAATCATGTACAAGAGGGAACGAGTAAATACACTGAATATTATAAAATAAGATCGTTGAATAGTGTTTATATTAAATTATAATGTCTGTAAGGAAGATCGTAATCGTACCAAACTCCGACAGCGTTCAATCAGTATAACAACTAGGGATACGCCAATTCCAACCAATAACAGATAAAATGATGAGAAGATGTCGATAAGACTCAAGGAAGTATGTCTTATCTGGCTTGTGGGTAAACATTGCGGTTGCGTTTTCAGCTCGTAATGCTTCACGTAACGAAAATTCAAACCGGCTTCCTTGATTTTTATTATCCTGCAAAAATGAACAAGTATTTATGAATTTTTTGTTCGCTCCATTTAAGTAATCAAAATGAAAAGAGTACGACTTACTTTTGATTAAATATTTCTCGAAACGGAGAACCCTTCCGCACAACCATGCCTGAGGGTTTATTCTGAACAATCCAAAACGTTGCAATGGTATCACAGACTAGAACAGAACTATCGGCATCAGTTCTATTATAAGAAAATATGGGGTCGATGGAGTCCCAATAAAACATTAATGCCGCTTTTGAGTTCAATAACCGATCAAGGATGTCAGAAGTATTCATTGGAGTTACACGAGCATTATTTCCATAATACGCTTCAAATCCCTAAAAATGAGGAATATCCAATCAATATTCAATAATAACAAAAAGTACAGTTTTAAACTAACCTGCGAATAATCCATCATCGACACGCTGGCTGAACTAATGAGAAGAGAGTATTGGTTATTCAGGAGATCTTGGAGGGAATTTAATTGAGATACACGAACGGACAGTTTTGAAACGAGTGCAGCTGTGAATGCTCCATAAAATACTACGCCGGTGAAATATGCAGTAAAAAAGAGGACTCTAAGTGCTCCTGTAGCGGGAAACACATACCACCCTGTGAAAACGAAATAATTTAAATAGAATTTGGTATCCACCGAATATTTATTTAAATTTGTATCTCCACAGCTGTGGCTAGTTTACCTTGTTGGCATAACCATCCAGTCGTGAATAGAAGACCCTGACCCTTCAGCTGTTCATCCCGGTTCAATAAGCGAGAATGCATCCAAGATTTGCATCGAAGTATGACTTCGAAACAAATGGCTATTCCCAAGCAAACAGCCATCAAGCATATCCACAGTTCGTCACTGAATGGTCCAATATAAATGTCACGACTAAGGCTGTATTCCGGCCGTTTAACGAACGCAACAACACTGCAGGCAAGAAAGATATTAAGAGTGCTAAATACCAAAAATCACACACACACACCAAAAAAGATACCAACCTCAATGGATAGGTGGGATGCAGATATGTTATAAGTCCAACTAGATTCTTGCCCATAGTTTCTTGAGAAATTGATATATCAGCGTAGGCGTAAAACAACGCATAAGCGGATCTCCCAGCAAGTGTTCCGTTTTCATCGGCGTACATCCACCCGCCACCAAAAGCCATTTCCCTATTATGACCAATACGATGTTAATAACCATATTTGAACGTCACAAATAATGCATAGTTTACTGATTTTTAAAAAATACTTACGAGAAGTTGAGCATGTACTTCAAGTCCCTGTAGAGGCTAACGGATAAACCGCTTTCTAACGTTGGCCATCGTCCGATTGATTGTGAAAATTTGGTGTCCGCTTCGTAACTTTCATCGTTCTTCAAACGTTATAAAAATATTGATTATATCCTTCAAGATTTTGCTATCATCTATCTGTGTGATTAAAGTACAACTTAAATGAAAACACTTACAACAGCAACTGCAGCAATGAAGACACTGTGAAATGTTTGACGTCTTGTAGAAGGTACTCTACTGGTAAACTCACCGAAGTTCATAAACTCATTCGGTCGAATCATTTCCTTAAAATTATTCATATTTTTTATTCTGTAAATTTCCCAGAGCGTAAATTTTGTGGAATTGGTCAATTGAAAAAGTACAAAAACATTTGTGTCAATCGTGAAGTATTTGGTATAGTTGACAACTTCGTCGTGATGGCGGAGTATTTCAACCATTTCAATTTCTGAGTCCACAGTGGTTGGCCATATTAAAATGAAATAGGAAATACCTTGCTTCGAGACTGGCATTTTTTGTACCAGCACCGCTATCTGTTGAAATAAAGTATGGTGTTCAAGGTTAATGCATAATTTCCACTTCACCGCATTTCTTATATTTGGATAAAAACTACAACAGGACCTTTTTAAAGCTAGTTGAAATGTTTGATTCCGTTTCAGGATTGACTATTATGAGCAAATCGTTCGAACTTTTCCAGTTGGGAATCCTGGAGTAATTGTTTGCTTGAAAGATGCCAAGATTGCATGGATAACTTGAGTTGTGAAGCAAATTCAGAATTTCCCCTGCGAAATTGTTTACGTATAATGTATTTACAAGGTTTAAAAATTGTAATCTTATCTTAATTGATATTTAAAAATATATATTAATTAATAGTCTTATTACTTGGAAATGTTTCCTCGTATCCAATGAGAACTTCTAAATTAGGAACGGTTGACAGATTGAGGAATTCAAATGCTTTGAGAAACTCGACATTAGATTGAATCGATATAATTGGGAGGATTAGAATAAAATATGCTTTAGACGAAAGCATTTTAAATTACTTTATTATACTGTATTTATAATTATTGTATAAATATATTTTACTTTTTCTGTTTAAAAATTAGGTACCGAACTGGTGATCATGCTTTTCCATCCACGGGAAATGATTGTGCTGATAAATATTGTATACAGTAAAACAAAATTCCGAGTTGAATGCATTTGTGTCGAACTGATGAATTAATACTTGTACGGATATCAACGAGGTAAAGTGAAGAAAGTATGACAAAAGTGGTTCTCATTATCGTATTCACTGTGACATGAACTTTCAAATTTTGGTACTAATACAAACCATACTTAATAATAAACTATGTTGTTTCAGCTGGACTTTGGCGATTGGGTTTTGTCAGGGCTCTATCGATTACCTTGTCATAATGGGTTTGTGGAAGTATTTCAGCACGTCAAAGAATTCAATGACAGTTCCGTAGGTACATATACTTATCTTTACTTTTGTTTTAGATTAACCGCGTCTTGGGTACAACTAAAAAATGACTACCCTATTTAACAAAAAAAGCTAGTTAAAATTGTAGCCAATCCAAAACAGTACAGATACTGCATTCTTTTCTTTGGTCTGCCAATCGTGACTATACATTTATCGGCAAGTCGATAGTACGTAAATTGCACTTGAAATATAATGGTGTGGTGGCATGGAGATACAGTATATATTGTTCCGGCTCCAATTTGGAATAAAGTCAAAGAAAGCATGAGAACACTTGAGTTGTTTGAATTTAAATGACGCTGGGATTGGAAACACCACATTTAGCTACGCACACCTTGAAATATTGATAAGATAAATCATTATACATATGGGTAGATTCTCTATCCCAGGTATACAACTTCTCAAAACCTCGACTTAGTTATTCACAATTACTATAATTTTGTTCATAATAGCGAAATGACAAAGATATGGGAATGAGTATAATAAAGTAAACGCGGTAATATTTTATTTTTCATACAATGATTTATATACAAGGTTGTTGGTGTTTCTGCTACGTGTAAGTGGTTTCAAATTAATTGAATCAGTTACACAGAAGCATAAATTTCGTGAACAAAAATTTAAAGTAAATGTAATAAATGCTACCTATACTGATGCTGTGTATTCAATAAACAACGTTCAATGAGAACAACGAGAAATGAAACACCAGCACCAATCACCAGAAGATAAAATGCTGATACGATATCCACAAAACTCAGGGAGGTATGTCGTATTTGACTGGTGGGTAAACACTGCGGCTGCGTTCTGAGTTGGTAATGCTTCACGTAGCGAAAATTCAGACCAGATTCCTTGATTTTGATAATCCTGAAAAACGAATGCAATTTTTTAAAATTGATTCTTTGTTATAAATGAGCAACATGGCTTACTTTTGATTAAACACTTCCCGAAACGGTGAACCTTTTCGAACAACCATTCCGGATGGTTTGTCCTTGAAAATTCGAAAAGTTGTAATTGTTTCACACAAGAGAACTGGACTCGTTGGTTTAGACCTATTGTAAGAAAATGTGGCATCAATCGAGTCCCAGTAAAACATTAGTGCCGCCTTAGAGTTCAACAGACGTTCAAGGATTTCTGAAGGCGGCAATGAAGTGACACGAGCGTTATAATGGGATCCGAAGCCCTGTAAAAACATTTAAAACCCAGTCAATAAGTTGATATTCTATAGCAAAAACTTGGAGATTCAACAATTAGACTAAGCTCACCTGAGCAAATTCTGCCATTGACACACTCTGTGAACTAATGAGTAAAGAATATTGGTTATTAAGTAGATCTTGAAGTGAGTTCAACTGGGATACACGAACCGAGAGCTTTGAGACAAGTGAGGCGGTGAAAGCTCCGTAAAAAATTACACCAGTAAAGTATGAAGTTAAAAAGATAATTTTAAGAGCTCCCGTTGCAGGGAATACATACCAGCCTGTGTATTAAATTGATCTAATTAGTATTGAAGATAAGTTAGTTAAAAAAGTTAGGTCGGCGTCGGCACAATCTTAAGAATATTCGTCTACGCACCTTGCTGACATAGCCAACCAGTAGCAAATATCAGACCCTGACCCTGCAACTCATCCTGGTCCGACAATTTGAAATTCGTCCATGACTTGCATCTACACACGATTTCAAAACAAATAGCTATCCAGACACAGACGGTCATCAAGCATAGCCATAGTTCGTCGCTGAACGGTTCAATGAAGATGTCGCGACTTAGACTATATTCTGGTCGTTTAACAAACGCCACAACACTAAAAAATATTGATTTAAATCGTATTAAGCTTTATAAATTATTTAATTTAAGTTATCGGACTTTACCTTAGTGGATTTGTGGGATGCAAGAACGTAACAAGTCGTGCTAGATTTTTTCGCATATTTTCCTGAGAAATGGAAATGTCAGCAATCTCTCGATGAGATAACCAATATGCAGATGCTCCACTAAGCGTTCCGTTCTCATAGGCGGACATCCACCCGCCTGGAATTGCAATTTCCCTATGACACAACACAATTTCAAAAATAATTAAGTCATTACAACGCCAAGTATCATGTCATCTTACGTGAAATTAAGCATGTATTGCAAATCCCTGTATAGGCGGACCGATAAACCGCTTTTAAATTCCCATCTTACGGTCGAATTCGAAAACTTGGTATCCGCTGCATATCGATCATTGTACTTCATTCAAATTATATTAAACCATTCAATTATTGTACTGTGAACACCCAAAGTGACTCAAACGGCGGAACTTACAATCGCTACTGCAACAGCATAGTCTTCGTGAAAATTTTGACGCCTTGATGAAGGTATTCTTAATGCAATTTCTTTGAAACTCATCATCACATCTGGTTTTACAAGCTCCTTGAATGTGGTCATTGTTCGGATCATGTAGATTTCCCATAGGGTGAATTTTGACGAGTTCGTAAGTTTAAAAAGTACAAACACGTTTGTATCAAAAGTGAAAGCATCTGTGAAATTAACAATTTTATTGCTACGGAGAATTCCAGGTATTTGAATTTCAGAATTCACAGTAGTAGGCCATGCTAAGATGATATATGAATAACCGTATTTCCAAACCGGCATTTTTAAAACCAAATCCTCCATCTGTAATTTGAGAAATTTATAAATAAATTAAAGCATTATTTAATCCAAATTTTGTACATGGTAAGCAAATAGGTTTATTACATTCTCAAAGCTTTTGTTGATATTAGATTCATTATCCGGATTGAGTATAATAACCAAATCCTTACTGGATTTCGTATTTGGAATCTTGGAGGAATCATTCGAATGGAAGACTCCAAAGTTTGACTGGAACTGGGAATTCCAGCTGTGGAGTAGGTCCGGAAGACCGACTATTCCAATTTCAAATATTAAAACGTTTTATATTAACTCGAATAACCCTAAAACGTATATTAAACGGTTAGGAATTACCTGGAATATTTTCATTGAATCCCACAATAATTTCAAGATTTTCAACTGCTTTTAAGTTGAGAAATTCGAGCGTTTCAATCACTTCCATAGGCGATGACAAAGTTACCATTTGCAAAATTATAACACAAATGGAATTGTAACAACTCATATTTGCATTTGGTGTATTCTAAATTGTTGTTTCAGTTTTTAATTTCTGTAGCGTCCTTGTTTGTAATAAAATAGTAAAATAAGACTAGACCAACAGTTGCGCGCATCCGAGAATAAGTGGCCTAAGAATGTCCATAAACGGTTGACATGTTGTCTTCACTATGTTTTACTGGTGTTAAAAAAAGCGATACTCCTCGTTCATGTTATATGCATGTAATACTAAAATATTTATATATCTAGGTTGTTTCAGCTGGACTTCATAATTGCTCTGGCATAACTATGATTACTATCGTCGAATATTCGGTCATATCAGTTTTCTGTAGGACTATGTATTGTATACTGTTAAGCACTCCAATGTTTACATTGCACTTAATCCTGTTCAGTCGGTTAACGCAAATACACTGCGAAGTACGAATTGTTCAATTAATATCCACTTATCAATGCTAACTTGTAATTCAAATTCTGGGAAATATGTTTGTTTTGGTTTTCATTGAAATCTCTGTACAATTATGAGCTTCAATTGTCATGTTACAATATTTTATAATCTGTTTTGGTTTATTGTATTCAAATTCTAACTAACTATGCAACTATGGAATGTCAATGTCAACTGTCAGCTAAAGACACTATCTATCTATTTTTATTGGTTGAATAGTATAAAGAGATTGGATATCCATATTAGCCCAGACATTTATATACTTACATTTGAAAAATAATTGAAGATTTTGAGTAATAACCTATTCCAATTTCCATCAGAAGAATTAGTAGACTAGAAACATGTCCAACCAAAATGATCATAAATGCGGTAAAGACGTCATTAATTCCCAACACGAATTTTCTATTCACAAACAGCATTTTGTCGCACTGAACGCTCGTTCCGCGTATGAAATGTTGAATGTATCGCCTGTTTAAGCCCCATTCCTTCAGTTGAATGATTCTGAAAATACAGAAATGCATGTGTGCTATTAAAAAATATAGTATATGTTCTCACTTATTGTTTGAATTAATTACAAATTTGACAATGAAAGTGTAAATACCTGTAGTTAAGGTATTCCCTATAGGAAGAATTTTTCGGAATAAGTATCCCATTTTGATAAGGAGATTCATTTACGTTGACTTCATAAATGTCTCTGCATATCGTCATTCCAGTCATTCCTTGCTGAAGGGCCTTGCCGTAGAAAACGTGGGAAAATCCAATGACGGAGGCTTCTTTATGACTCATAATTGATTCCAATCCATCTTGAAGTGTCACATAGCCCCGGACTCGCTTAGCGTACTGTTCGATCTTCAAATTCTGCATTTTTCACATAATATGCGAAATATCAACATATTGTGCAGATAAACGTCACAACTAACGTCAATTACATTAAATAGTAGAGCCTTTGAATATGAAGAAAAGAATGGCCAGAAAATTCTTTTCAATGTTGAAGATGAGGGATGCCAAATTAATTATGAATTAGGATTAACTTTTAATATTTTGATTGACATACCTCAAGAATGTATTTCATGGTACTGCTCTCACTGTCGGCGTAAACCTGGAGCTGGCTCTCCATGAGTTTTGTAAAAGTTGTAATGGGAAGCTCGCGGATGGACAGCGTGGACACAATAGCAGCTGAATACACAATGTAGGATAATAGGCCCATCAAAGTTCCAGTAAGAAACACGATTCGGAGTGGAAGAGCTGTTGGGTGTCTGTACCAGCCTAATTGATAGCATAAACGCACAAAATGACAGTGATGCGACAACGTAATTTAATTCATGTGAATTTGGTTCTTATGTTTTGGAAATGGGAATCGCCAACCAACATCTAATTGTATTCTGCTACAATATTACATGGCCATCATGAGTGCAATTGGAGTAAATGCGAAAATAATCATGAAGCATACAATTATACCCCGATAAATGCGTTCATTTGAATTGTAGTCGGTAGTTTTGGCAAACAATATTGGCAAAAACGGTCATACTTATTGTTAGTTAAAATATGAGACAAAAAAAAAGTTGTTAGGTTTATTTTTGCCAAAAGTCAACTTATTGTTATCATGTTTCCGTTAGAGTTTTTCAAACGGAAAGTTTTGTATTCGTTTTCATACCATCCTAAAGTGTTTTTTTATCTGTAATTATAAGATGAAAATCATTTAGAGTAACGTAAGGAGTTAGCTGAAGCAGAAGTGAGACAGACAAACTACACGCGTATCCAGTTTTATTGTAATGTCAACGTAAGTAAGAACTTTTGTATGACTTACATGGATGCAAGAAAAACTTGAAGGGCAAAGAACGAAAATGAGGTTACGTCACTGCAATTCCTGATTGGAGTCGAATTAAGTGAAAACTTTTTACCTTGCTGGCAAACGGTTCCAATTGCCCAGATGTAACACTCGTAAACAAAGTGTTCATGTCTTCGCCGTCCGAAGCGGATTTTGTCCCTGGAACACTTAGATAATATCCAGCTGAATATTCTAAGGCATATAATGATAAGTGCCCAATTGACAACAAGATGTGCCCATAGTTTAGGACGAAATGGTGAAATGTAAATGTCGCGTATGGATGTTGTTCGGGGCTGCCGGAAGTAAGCCTTTATTCTACACCATTGAATTTCAAAAATGTCAGCTTCAAACATATCTACTACAGGGACTCATAGTGCAAAGGTATTAAGTGAATTAATTAGGCTCAAATTTACCCGCCGTAATACGTCGGTTGCAAGAAACGAAACTCAGTTGCTCGATAAGGCAACATTGTTGTTACAGAGAGCTGTAGATCTGCGGAGCCATTGTTCAACCTTTCATGAGTACTGCCTTTAAATGACCCATTTGGCCAAATAGTCACCCAGTCCCCTTTCATATTGACATGCCTATTCAAGTAGCAAATCAGTACATTAAATGCAAAAACCAGCAATACAGGGCTGAATGTTTCTATATATTTAATATTTGATGTAGTTACGAGAAATTAAGAAGCCGAGCCAGGTCGTGTAACAGACTGACTGATGAACCGCCGACAAAACGTGTTGTTCCGTTTTCTTCCACTGTGTCGACTTAAGGGCTCCATAATCCTCGTCTTCCTAATCACAAAAATTTTTATTTTATTTATTCTAAATTTTTTCTATAAAATGCATTCCAATTATGCCGTACACCGTAAGAAAATGTAGTTTTTCCTTTTCTAGTATTTACCACATATATTACTCGTAACGTCAATCCATGAAAGCTTTTCCTCCGGAAAGCTTTCCGATTCATTTCTGTCAACGACTTCTCTGGGTGAGTTAATTTCGTGTTTATGATTTCTTCAAAAATTACTTCCTGGTTCACGCAATATAATTCAAAAACTCGGAACCGTTTTCCATTGTTATTAGGATCTTCAAATACAAGGAACAAAGTTGTATCCACAGCCAAATATTTGCAGTGCCATTGGAATTGATAAAGATTTATTTCGTCTCTGAATTTTGAAATGACTGAGTTGGTGTCATTTTTTGTGATTTCATTTGGCCAAAAGATAAAATTACACGGTGTTCGTTTGGATAATGTAAAATTAGCAGCATATATCTGTGGATTAAAATTCAAGTACCTATTACATACACAGTTTTTGGTTACTTTATTGTCAACTTTAAAAAAATGAATATCGTATTTCCGTAGAAATTGAAAGAAATTCTACTATTTGAGTAAAACATTACCTCTGAAAGCATTTTGTGAAATGACAATACACTGTTTGGTATAAGCACCACAAATAGTCTATGATTGTGATTATATTCCACATCAGTTACCACAAAGTTTGTTAAGGAAATCTCAAAACCATGTTGGGCATGAATTCCGTGGCTTGGATCTAGACATACAGAGTAACGAAGTGGATATCTGTCAAACAAATTTTATACTCGTTTGCCAAGTAAAATTTTTAATATAATAGTATTTTGAAAAACTTAACTGAAATCAACGTCTGTAATAACCTTAATTTCCATGTTATTCTCTAGCGAAGAAAGCCAATTCAACTTTTCTGAGACATAGCTATATATTGAATCGCACTTCACCATTATCAGGACCAGAATTGAAATCCAATGAGAAAAACCTGTGAAAATCATTTTAGTGTGATACCGTTCTCTTATGTGATTTAAGTTTACTTCTAGGCTCTAAAGAAACTTTGAAAAGTGAGAAAACCTTATATACGATGCCATTAAATACGTATCCTCTAATTTTGGTTTTCCGCAAAGCATACCTAGAAAACACAATAATTCACAGAATTTTCAATTAGGATTAGGAATGACGAGCATCAGTAGAACTTGGAACTGTTAATCAAAACAAGTTTTATACTAAGGATAAGTACCTTAAAAGAGGACAAAACTCAGACGTTCCAAGTTGAATACTGTATTTCATGACTTCAAAAGAAGCATTAATAAGAATCATGTCTCCTTGTCACTTCTGCGTTTCTTTCAGAATCAGCAATAATCATTAGTTATGTGACCATTTGTAGCAGAAATCATTAAAACAGTTCATTAACCCAATTTATTGGAAATAACAGCATTACGTAAGAACGAAACGCAAACAATACATTAAGGGCAACCTAAACAAGCCTCAGTTCCTACTTCCTCCGCTAGGTTTGTGGACTCTCAACTAATTAATTACGGGCGAACGATAATTTTTTTAATAGGCATATGCTCCAGTTTTTAGATATTTATTTTTTTATCCCGTCGAAGGTCAGGTTATACTTTCATTTCAGCTGATTTGGTTGAGTCGACTTCGAGTTATAAGAAACTAAGTGAAGTGACCATGCTGATAACATTGGCGCTATTGTGTTTTGGTTTTATTATAATTATCCTTCACGAGTTTAAAGATTAACTTTCAGCTAACGCGCATGATCCAGTTTTTGGAGAACACGTTTAGTTTTATTTCGGTACAGTAATCCTTTTCGATTCATGGATTGTAGCGAAGTTATAAAAGTTCATCCTAACCTTTATTTTTATGGATAAAATACCGTTTTGTTTATTTCTGTTCTCCAGTTATTTGAATTTACATTAAATTTACGATCGATCTGAAAAGCATATTCTTGTTAATACGGTTCAAGAATTGGCGTAGTGATTTAAATGACTTATCTAAGCACAGTAAGAATTTTTCGGTCGTTCATTCATTTTAAGTGCGCCAATCCAAAACCAAACCGGGAGTAAATCATATTTAATACATCTACTCCCCAATAAATCGCACTTAGAGTATCACTGTCTGGACGTGTTTTTTTTTGTATCAATACTATTTCAAATAAATCCGTGACCCTTGTATTAGTACTTAAAATTAATTTATTTGCGTAGTTGGGAGAATAAATAAAGTCGTACATTTGCAGTAAGAAAGTTACTCGCAATAGCACCTGATGTACATGTAAATGTAAATGTAAAATGTAAATGTAAATGTAAATGTAAAATTGCTTATTTCGTCTTTCTATAGCGTAATACGGTCATCCATCTATAGCGTAATACGGTCATCCATCTTATTAAGTATTTTATACTAAGCTGACCCTACATCGTACTGTACATCACATTCCAACTACTCTGTATTCATGGGAAGAGAATGTTGTCCAACAGTTATGTATGAATCTATTTATTGGTTGTGAACTTAGTTGATTGATTAACTTGTCCAAGAATCTTGAAGAGTAGCTTAGAGTAGGATAGAAATAATGCAGAAATATATCTCAAATTTTGGGTGTTTCAACGAGTTCATTTCAGAAACGGAGTTAAAGTTTCCGAACTTTAATTTTGAAAGAAATACAAAACTTGGTCCCATATTGAATTCAGTTTATAAAATTCATATTCACAAATCAAAAATTTAAGATTCATTATAATATCTAAGACGCATAATTTATTAGCACCAATCGCAACATGTTATCTAAAAGTAGTCTAAAGAACTTTTAAATATTTATGGTACTCGAAAATTACTCGAAAAGAATTCCTAACAAGTTAACACTTAGCAGGTCTGGGTTTCATGGACGTTTCAATGTAAGCTATTCCGGAAATCGGTGGAATCAAAACGTGCTGTGCCAACTTTTATGTCGCATTTTCTTCGGTTGTCGAATATTATGGACGGCTACTTCTGGAATCAAAGCGATTCCGACTGAAGTTGTCTTTGGTATCATGTTTAAATCGTTCATTCTAATATCAGTTCCGTCAATAACGTTTTTCGAATTTACGTGGATCTTGTCACTCTCCTGAATAACATCTTTGATCTAAACAAATATCTATGTAAGTAAGGACATATCATAATATTTTAACTCAATCAAATAAGATTTGACACCACCTGCGAAAGTAAAGATTTAAAGAAATTTTAAAAATTGTATTATTGTCTCATGTTATAGGTGAAGTATTCTCGATACCCACAGTAAGGAAGAACGAGATAAAATTGGGTACGACGTTTATACTGATTGGTGTTATTTGAGCGGGACTTTTAGCAATGCCCATCACTATCGCAAAGTTAGCATTCTCCATATTTCGAACATACAGTAAACTTAGTACTGAATGCTTTTTAATGGACATTTTCATATCACTTTTCATTTGGCATATTACTAAATCTAGTTCCATAATTTATGGTACAACTACAATATTAGGCCTTTCATACTACCTGTGACCATTTCAAAGTGGCTTTCAATTCTACGGTAAGTAATTTGAATTTTATTCATGAACTGTGCATAGAATTTGGTAGGTATATAGGTATTGCTATAGACGACGCATACACGACAAATGGGCAGAGTTCCCCTCTGCCTACATACACGGGCATTCAGTGTGGAGACATAAGTCACACACTTTTTTGCTCTCCCCTTCCCCGTGCAGGCAGGAGCA
>JAQFYT010001668.1:0-15503 GCA_034694925.1 Ceratophysella denticulata
CACCAGCGACTGAGAAAACTCCTTTCGTCCACATAAGCTTGCACAAAAAAAGAGCTCGTATAATCTATTAATTTTACGCAATTTCTTTCCGCGTAATGCTTCAGTTTCGCTTCATACATCGTTCAAATATTAGCTACACGCTATTCCTCACGTTTGATCCGTTAAAATCGCATAATTGGAGTTAAATTCAAACATTAAATTTAAATCATCGTGAAGCGCTACAAGCTTTAACTACAAATGTAATGTGTCATGCGTCAAAATTCAAAATATTTTTGTAATTTTAGAATTTCGTATCATTTCGAGTTTCGTAATTCTCTGACGCCGAACCTAAATTCACGTTATGCATAGTGTTACACGATTCCCAAATTTCCAGTTTGGCAAATTTTTAAATACCTTACAGAATGCAAAATTCAAAGTAAACTTGTACACATGCCCACGCCCATGAAAATTGCAAAATCCATCCATCCGACTAATAAACCACAATAAACAACAGCTCCTCTACGCTTCAGCTTCACACTAAGCTTGCTAATCTTTAAATTTACAGAAGCGTAAGAAGTTTTGGGATCGCCACGCTGCTGCTCATCCGACAATACTGTATGAAGTTATACTGTATACAAAGTAACATAATATTATATTAGGTATAGGTACATGAAACATACGAGACGCAACCTTACAAGTATAATACACCGTAGAAGTGGTATTACAAACGTACAAGGAGAGAGCGTCGAGCGAGGAGCCTAGTAGTACAACCTACTATGTAAGGTAAACTTTTGAATTCAAAGAGAAGGAAGGTCAATAAACTTGGATTTACCTTGAAAGGTTTTCATTCTAATCAAACGAGTCTACTTCCCAACAATTCACTGACATTTCTGCAGTTGTATATCTCTAGAACCTAGCCTCACATGATGTTATCCTATATAACGTCATTATCTACTGTCCTCATCTGGGCTATCTATGATGGTAGCCGGTAGCCTATGTTAACTTTACCAAATAATCAGGTTCACGCTATACCTATATGTATGCATAAAACATGCCGATACAATCTACAATACGCACTCAATGGTTCGAAACATCGAAACGCTATACATAACAATACCACAGCATAGCCCAGATCCCAAATCATCCGACTCGACAACATTCCTCAGATTTTACTACCGTAGCCGTACTCCCATTTATTCAACATTCTACATAGTAAAATACCAACAGATTCCAAGGCAGTAATAAGTAGGACCATTTAACATTTAAAAGGTGTCCTAACCACTGCTTCTGCATGTTGCCGGTAGGTATGCAGAATACCGATATGCGTCTCCTCGACACTGTCACCCGTTGTTTATGACACCATACATCTTGAATGAATGCCTATTAAATATTATATTACGAAATTCCTACCCGATCATAAAACTCTTGACATTCAGTAATGAAAATCACACTTTTACAGTAGGGAACATTAAACATTGAATAGCTTTATACTTATAGCCTATCGCAACGGAGGAAGTTCGTTGTTCATTTAGCAAAAATCAAAATGCCATTTCCTGTTTGTAGAATATGTAGAATTTCGTCAATGAGAGCTCTAGGCATGCATCTACATACATAGTTTGTATTGATATCGCTACTGTTCGTGATGATAATAGTGGATCAATAATGCCTCGTCCGGGTGTGTGTATGTCTGTGTCTGAAGAGAGTTGAAGTTGGAAAAAAGAGTGTTTGAATAAAAGATGAACTTACATAAGCCGGAATGGGCATGAGTGGAGGTTGATGGGAGACAATGACATGTCGGAGTGTCCCACTCTCATCCACGATTTGTTGAACCACATGACCCGGCGGTACTTGCATGGGCAACGGAATTGGTGGATTGGAATTGGTTGAGACCAATGGAACCGTCATGGGACCTGGACCAGAAAAACAACACTAATTTAGTTACAATACAATAAATCTAATAAAAAGCATACATCACTCGGTGTCAGTCATTTCGCCTGGGATAATTCCGTAATTTTTCGAGAACATGGAGATAACCCATAATCGGGAGGCTTCCAAACCAGCATTTGAAGCTAACCCGAATTTGAGGTTTCCCGATTATGAAAAATCTCGATTGCTATATTTAATCGGTCACAACAGCTTAGAAATCCAAGGCGAAAAAATGACGGTACGGTACATGTACTTAGATGTTTTACAATATACAAGCACAAGCCTTAAGATTATATTATTACAGCGAAATGTAAGCAAGCCAAGCCAATTGAGCCTTTGAATTGAACATTGAGCAATTTCCCCTTCTCATCTGAATGCAGATAATGAAGGAGACAATACACAATTAGTATCAGCTGGGGCCTTGTCGTTCATCTGTCTTTGATTGTAAATTCATGTCCACACTCTTGGATTACATTACATTACAATTCTTCCATTACGCCATCATTTGCAGCTCCCCTGGAGTGTAACGGGACGTAAGACGAAAGGAAGGACACAATGACAAGACGGTCAGAATAATAAGACAATTGCAAATCATCATGGGGTATGAGGTCAGTTCCATGACCTCCCCTCCTCTGTCCGACTCGACTCAGAAGTGTGTCTCAAAATAAATCTTAAAATTGAGCATTGAGAATGAATATTCATATTCAAAGCCTCGATAAGTATGGTATTGTGTGGTATGGATGGAATGAAGTCTCAATTGAGAGCTCCGTAATGGGATACTGTGCACTTATTTATCATAAACCTATATTTGAGCCTATAATGAGTTGTAATGACAGACAATTTGTGAAGAACAATGGAGATGGAGAAATTAGAGTCCAGCCTTGTTCCTTCAATTACCAATAACAAGGAATACTAACTTCTATGAATGTCTTCGAAATTCAATAGATACGTTCTCCATTGAACACTGAACCTGACTTGATTGGACCACATATTTTGAGGAGTTCAATTAACTTGAAAAGTACAAGGCATTTAAATAGAAAGTGGCAGGATGAACCTAGTCGTAAAAATTATAAAGTCGTAAACTTATGAATTATTGCTAATATTAGATTTCAGGTAGGTAATTTTACGTGCTGCGTCGTGGCCATGGATGAAACACGGATCACATTTCTAAATGCGAATACGATACGATACCCGAGTATTATGTATCACGTTATATTTCTTGTTATTACAGAATAAACGCTTCTACCATATGGAGAAAGTTTAATCGGAAGCGCTACTTATGCATATTTATAGGTAAGTACCATATATCTAACATATGCTGGATACACTAATCAAAACAATTATCAATTCTCTTTTATCCGGCTAAAAGTTTGTACCGTTTTCGATTGTAAATTACATAGGTTTACAAAAACGATATCGAGTTTATTAACAATTTTAAAATAGCGGAATCTTGGTCGTATGTAATAAATAAGTGATCTCATAAACCAATTACCAAAATAAGATCACAGGAGCGTTAAACCTGGAATCTATTAGCTCATAGTGAATTACAGTACAGTACAACTCAGATTACACCACGCATAGAAATGCCTATTAATATACTAATTACTGTGTACTGGCATTAAACGTTAACATAGGAATTCAAACCCTCATACAATCGCAATTTGCCATACATGCAAATATACATAAATTTACAATAACTCTATTTTGAATCATTTAGTAGATTCATACACTTCCAGGGTGTAATAACAAAGAACATTGTATAGAAGACTCTTTTGTTCATTGTAAGAAGTGTCATTCTTTGTCTCTGTCTGCCAAAAAAGATAATCTGAGTAGGGCGTCAGTTCAACTACGCGTTTCTCCTTTTTGTCGTTATGTCATCCATCCTGGAACAGAGCCTAACTGAACTCTCAACTCGCACAATAAAATAAGCCTGATTTGCTCATAAACCATGGACTCATGCCTCTCTGCCTTGGTTAACGAGACTGAGGAGGAAATCCATTGAATTTTGGAGATCAGGGGAATTTAGAGTGTTAATCATAAAACCCTCACTCTCCAGCCACTGTCACATTCAATATTATGGTGCATTGAACCTTGGGGATTATTGCAAGTCATATATGTGTACATAGGGGCTGGCTTGAGTATTATTAAATTAACACTGGAAAATGTTATACTTTCATTGGCTTCGGCTTGGCGTCCTTCTGGTGGCGACCGGGGAGCCTTTTTGCAGTCAGCCTCGGAGCCTCAGCGTGAGTGAAAGTAAAATCTGATTTATGAGATATATCTAGCATATGTAGTATTGTATGTAGTAAACAAGTAGTGTAGTGACCTTTCCTCATACGCCATTACCAGCATGACCTGACTAGATTCACGTTAATTTATAATGGAGACGGAATTTCAGCCTTGGGTAACATTTAATATCTAATGCAGCAACCTAAATTGAAAGAGAAAGTACTGACAGATTGCCTTGTACAGATCATTGCTCTCGAACTGCCGTAAATAAATAACCAATATGTGTTATCATGTGTCCTTAGCATGCAGCTTAGGTATACCAATATCTTGCGCGAATTAGAGCGAAAATTACAGGCATGAATTTAAGCAATAATACCCATGCAATTTATCGTAAATCATACTCCCAACCTTTGAACCTGTAGAAATGCATGACGATTATTATCCCCGTGCGAACTGGAGAGCTAGGGTTACAGCTGCTGGAAGCAAACGACTTTAGTACAGTAACAAGCTCCAATACGCCCACCTCATTTAAAAAATACACTTCCTCGATTTCGTCTTCAAAAGAAATCATGAGCTAACTCAATCGTGTATATTACGTTTTTCACAACTGACTGACGACGCAAGAAACAGAGCAAGTATTACAAGACTATGGTGACACTATTTGACATTTGATTGAATAGAAATTGGTTTGTAGAATGTAGGAACCACTGACATGACAAATTGACAAGTTGCATTTCCACTTCACACTGTATTTCACAGCCTAAAGGGAACAGTGAACCAAATATCCGGGTACAATTCCATACCAGAAAACAGGCAGAATACAGATAGGTAGACTTTGAACTATCTCAACAACTGTTGTTTCAATGACGTGTGATACTTGTGCTCCAGTATCACCCGGGTTCCGGGTGACACATTGCGTCACCGCAAACCCTCTTTGTGGACGTGGATCTGCAGTTCTAATTCTAAACCCAAACCCGCTGACACTTTATGCCCTGCTTTTACCCGACATAACCGGAGAAAGAGAAGATCCGAACTGACTCTAATTCTAATTTTATTTCCCTAGCCTAACAAAGAGAAAGTGGGGGCAGGCAGGACTATGACGCTTGATGGTAGTTAGGGAGAAAATCAATAACTTTTGCACAAAACGGAACATCTAACTCCCTTTTTACACAGTAATACATGGCTAAAACCGCTCGTTCATACATAATAGAGAAGGTGAGATAGTATGACAGATTTTTCGTTGGCTTCGTGGATTGAACCAGGAAAAACCTGGAGCATTTTAGGAGTCCACCCACGCCGCCAACACATATTTCTGAAGTAGAGCCTCGTCAACTTTCACCAGCAGCAGGGAGAAAGGGCAGACTGGTGCGCTGCTGGAGAAAATCTGCCCACCCAACTATTCTGACGTGGGAGTATGGGAGAGAAAACGCCTTTCTTCCTTCAACACACCGTATGGACGAATATTACTGGGTACAAATCAAAGTGAAAATGAGCCTACATGCAGCGCTATGCTCACTTACGAGGAATTTCCAGTACTCGATCCATTACAGTTCTGTTTAATTAAATCAAAATCTCTGATCGTGAGTTCAGGCCATACAAACGCACAAGTTTTAATTAGCTACGTGATGTTCTAAATATAAAATATTTCGTACTAAATACACCAGAACAAGCTTTGAAGAGAGGTTATTTCTGGATCTTGGAACGGACATTAGTTCCAGTGAAGTGTCTATCTATCAATTAGGAATTTATCAAGAAAATACCCTTATGGCATACATGAAACAACCTTTAATTCGAATTTTCACCCCATCTGGATAACATGGTGCTGACGTCATACATTCTGAATGCAATTAATTACTCACGCCTCAATTAATCAAAGTTATTCTACTGATCGGAAATTAGTTCAAGCCATGGAAAATCGTTAGGAAATTTCAATTATAGTATTGAGGTTAAGGCCAATGCTAGAATTCAAAATTTGCCGCGATATGCCACGAATTGAAATGCTGGAAAAGCTGGTAAAGTCACAAACAAGCGACTGTGCAAGTTTTCAAAAAAAAAATCGTTTTAACTCAAACGACCATTCAACCCAAACCAGACCAGTTATAAGATTTTACAAGTGTTAAGAGCAATACCTACCTAGAAATTCAAATTTTACCGCCCATGGTACAATGCAATGGGGGTGGCGTCTCGCGTCGTAGCTAAACAAAACGATATCTTATCGTTTGACGGGAAAATGTATTCATACCAAAGCAAACTTTTTAGCGAAGCTTTCACCCTTAGTATCAACAGTAATACACCATTCATTGCTTGAATCCAATAATAACCGCCATATACCAGCAAATGGTGAACGCATCTCTGAATGTCTTACCATATTCCGTATTGACGGAGTATTGATGAGGATGGTATCCACCCGAGTCGGAGGGTCCAATGTACTGGTAGTCGTGGTGCCCATGTGGAGCGGCGTAGTAGGTACACTCCGAGCCATTGATGGGTATGGGGCCATAGGCGGGATGGAACTCACAGGAAGACATCATGTGGGGCGGGGTGGAGGCATTGCTCTGGGGTACGGGACTATAGATCACATTCACGTCATGACTATGATGCGGAGCTGGGCTCGACATCTCAGCACCCACCGAGGACACCATCGTGGTCAACATCAAGCCAGGAGCCGAAGTGAAGACGAACTGAGGACGAGGGTGTTGTAGGGGTAGATGGGCCCTGGCTCATGGAGAATGGAGAATGGGACGGAGGAGTTTTCGGCTCAAAAGCCACACAGCCGCAACCAAGTAACCCAAGACTTCTTTAAGACGTGGATAAGAAAATGCTAAGACGTTTAGCTTCTTAAGAAGCTCACAGGAGACACCAAGGCGTCCGTCCGTCCGTGCTCACAACTTGTGGGAGAAAGGAAGTACGAAAGCTAACTAATTGCCCTCAACTCCCTCGCTATACAACTACAATTATTTCGAGAGCCGAGGCACAGGGTTCTCACACTTTGGGCTGGGGTGACAGACTCTCTCTCGAACCACCTCCTTTAATTTAAAAATTAAAATTACATGAAAACCCACTCGCAAGACACCTCAACATTCCAAGTAGAGTTTGCGAATTCGTGAATCGATTGCTGGTTCGGTATTTCTGGATTGACTTGACTTGTAGGTAGTTTGGTATTTTTGGTATCTCTTGGACTCTTGCAGTTGCAGCTGCATTGAATAATATAATGTATTACGCCCAAGCTGAGATTTTACAGGGACACCACACGAAGGCATAAGGCCCTTCCTTCACTAATTATGCCTGAACCAGGCACACATGATTAAAAGAACAATGGTTTGAGTAGTTTACATGGTTTCGAGAAAGGATCAACTTATACGAATCGAGATATTAAGATTTTCTGACTGTCTAATGAGGAGAATGTTGCTTTCGAGATCTTCCTGAGCGTTTACTTTATAATTAAACTACCGCACGATGTAAGAGTTTGATACGATGCAATCAGGGAGGACGGTAGTAATCCGCATTTAATATACAATTATATAATGGAAATTTGTTCAATTAACTGCTGGTGAAACACAACAGAGCTCACAGAACAACGGGACAACAAATTTTAACTTTTTAAATTAGCTTTCGTGAAAACTCTCGATAGGTCGAAATTTGACACCTAAATGCTAGGATTCACATTCGGTAAAGGCAATTATTCAGAAATTTTCGCGAAATCAACAAATGCATAGAAACTGTGATTTTACAGAAAGTTACCCATGTAGGTGATAGATACATAAATGCATCCCTTGCTAAGTTGTAATAGATTTTTTACCAAACTATTCAGATATCGAGAAACGTATTTTAATTTGCCATTCAACCGTGCTAATTGGCACAAGGACCTCATGACTCTATTGTATTTTGTTGTTGCTCAAACTTTTTCCTATTTTCCCAAATGCACGCAAAATCTATTCAAGTGTAAAGAAATGCCCATCGGAAATGACAGACATATTTAATTCAGTCATTATTCATGATAATTAGCTGACGCAAGCAGATGGATACCAAAAAAAGAAATAACTCTCTCCTAATTGCTCATGTTTAGCTCCCAAAAACCGCAATCAACATTCAATGGTTTCGCGTTGAATTTTTAATTCAACTCAATTCATTCCTCTGGTCTGGAATGAGAGGCCTACCATTTCCATTGGCCTGGAAAATAACACTATTCGGTATATACCTATACAGATACTCTATTTCAAATTAAGTTCAAATCATTTAACCTTAGTTTACTAGACTGACTCGAGTTCACGTTATCCTATTTTTACTGTAGATGAACTGTATGACGTTCGAATTAATTAAGTACGGGCGATAGACTATTAACCCCATGGCTCTCATTGGAAATTGGAACTGTAAACAGGTCAATCAATAGTCATATATGTATAATACTCCGCATAAGGAAATACTGACACTTGATAACCTCTCTCGCCTTCTATTTCTAAGAATAGTTCATAGTCAAGTATACATATAAACTGAATCAAAGTAATAAACCTGAACTAAAATCAAAACAAGCTGACAAGACACATTCTTGGTGTGTACCGTGTGTATATCTATATGAATTCAACTTGTCATATGTGTCAGTGTCATGTCAGGGTGCTTCCAGACAGATGAAACAGGGGTAATGGATACTTTGAATCACTCATCGTTAAATTTATGTCGTTTATAGAATATAAGGTTCTCCAACAATTGCTCACGCACAGTGTACTGTAATACAGTCAAATGGTAGAAACAATTTTCAGGAAAAGGCTTTAGAGGCTGTTTTCAGGTTTTCAATTTTGGTCGTCTCAGCAGACCAAGTCATACGTGGAATTTGTCGTCAATATCTGATGTTTGGACAATGTTTTGTCCATTAGCTACCTATGGGCTAGCCCTGACCTAGACTCGAATTAGATTACATCTGCCCTCGTATAAGAATGTACCGCTAGCAACAACTAATGATCGCATTGAAACCCGTGGTATATTTTGTCAATTTTTCATGTTAAATAACCCACGTCAACGTCAGTCAATTAACGAAAGTACAACTATTTAACAAGGTTCATTATTTTCTTAAAATCACATACCTAGAGATTACCCCATAAAGTACAATGCAAATACCTGACGCCAAATACTTTCCAGTGACAGCTATTGTAAAGAAAAATGGCAAATGTGAATCTATTCCAAGGTACTGATACGCAAAACAACTGTGTGCACTGCACCTACAGTCAAGTCACCCTTTAGCTCAAATTTTTTCAATAGCCAAGATAAGTTATAACTACAATGCAGTGGAACAAGGTATAATTCGACTGAGATTTCCGTCTTGACTTGAAACTAGATTCTCTTATTATGTACTTTGAACAGCAGTCGAGACTTCGTAATTCTTTTGCCACAAGAGACAAAGTGCCAAGTCTTGTCAAAGAGACGATAATAAAACACAATGTTAGAAGCACAAAAGACTCATAAAAATCTCTCCCAACGCTATCTCATATCTCACAAAAGTCCTCCGGTTTATTTTTTACAACACATTACATACCACAGTCCTAGAAATATGTATTTGCGAGATTTAATAGTTTGCCATTCTAAACCCCACTGAATCTGGACGGACACTAAAGATATAATATGTGTATTCATTTACTGCCTATAGAACTACAATACAGATTCCTACAGGGAGCTCAGAGTCAAGGAACAATACTAAACAGGCTACGAGGACATTAATGAGCACAATGATACCGAATGGAACGGAACCCCCTGTAGTCTAAAAATATGCATCATCTCTCAAGTCATAAACGCAGTATACAACAAACGGACCAACTATAATACCCTTTCCGTTCACAATGGATGCAAATATGCACGATGGAGTGAGATAGGTTCCTTTCCTCATCCATCAAACTCCGAGTTACCAATTTACTTCAGAGTCGAGTCATGATCATGATCAAATTCATTATAGCAATCAACATCTTGATCAACCTCAACCAACTCAACTCTATTTCACAAGCCTAGTTTCAAAACAACATAGCATATAGCATCATGCATTATTGAAACCCGAGTCGGTTTACGGACGATTTTCATGGGTAAATTCGACCTAGCGGAACGCGTCGTTATATTATTATTGGTTGACTCAAATTCGATTTTCCAAATTCCAGGTGTCGCATTAATGAATTTCGTAATTCTAGGCTTCTCATTGATCAATTAAGATATTTGGACGTTTTCCAATCTCAAGTGAAACTATCTAAGAGAAAATAACCGTACACGTCTAATCTTTAAGTCAAGTCAAGCCCGTCCGTCACTACCCACGCCAAAGCACGAAACTATTATCTAAAAATGTACAGTAAGAATGAGCCAACAAGGATTGTGTGACGCCGACAGTCATGACAGGAGAAAGACATACTCATTTTTCAATTATGATGAAGGGGAATATTTTTACCACGTCGTACCTTGGGATCGTCATGACATGAACCTCTCCCTATGTGTCGATTAAAATGTGCTAACTGCAACGCTAACCTAATTAGCTCATCAAGGAATCAGGATATGCAATATCTCTTCCCCTACCAAGCCAGGTTGAAAATCAACAAAACCGTAACGGCAAATCTATGTGTATCTCAATCATTTAATCGTCAAAAGTCCAAATACTCAGTATTTTAATGCGGTTTTAAAAGCACACAGCATTTGATATTGGAAGTAAAACAAATACTTTAATTCCCTAATGAAATCCGGCTTCTGATTGTCAAGGTACATCAAATGCAAATACGAATAGCACTGCCTGTACACTGTATATGTAGGTCGACAGTAGTTTATATACGCTTAATTGTATGTATATCCACGTCGTCAACTAATGATATTCCAATTCCATTTACCCATATATCTATTCAGGCTTGAGCTATAACCTACTTAGGACTTTAGAATCAAACAAATCAATTGATGGACTAAAAATAACAAAAAGAGTTCAAAGAAATAGCGAGAGGAGCAAGGTACGATGAAGAACACTAGTTTTATAATTGAGCTACGGTTCTGCATAATAACTCAATTCCACACAGCATCCCGGAAGTGAAGTTCACTATCCTATCCTAATTTCCACTTTACATTATGCCCGTGTAGTGTATCTGGTTTCGCAGCCTATCCTAAAGCCTTACAACACACTATACCAATTCGTCAAATATCAAATTAGTTTCGCCGTATGCAGAGTACATACAACATACAAATGCAATGCAAACCAAACTTTCACCAAAATCCAATCCCTACGTATTAGATTTCATTGTATTGTAAGGTATAAAATGCAACTGAGCCTTGACCGAAATTCCAATGGAGATGTCCTAATATACTTTATTAACTACGCTAAATTACATCTTCTTTGATATTCCCGTGGGGGCGACGACAATTTATTTAAAAATATAATTGTTTATTAAGGCCATTATCCAGGTAATTAAATTTCCACGTAGAGCTTCCTAAATATCCGAACCGGAATCCGAGATCTAACAGAATTTTATCCTGAATGCCCTTTTCATAAACTTTAAATTTTACGGAACGAACCAAACTAATAAGTGCACCTCATTCCTGTAGTTAAAATTTCCCCATGAAACTGGACACTTTGAAACTCGAACCGAGAATTCAATCACCTAATGCCTTGTTAACAAGTAGTTCCAAGGTTTAACCTCGGCACAAGGCTGGCACAAGGCACTAATTGCAGTGCAGATACTGATGCTGAGTAGCGTCAATTCCTTGGAGACTTCGAGAATTGTCATCATCGAGTAAGCTACGCATAAAAGCTCTAGTAATTTCAGTCCTTCCTAGCATAGCAGTAATGGCATCATCCAACATCCAATCCACACTTTGCGCAACACTTCGTCGTCGTCACTGGCTCTGTAACGCAAGGAAGCACTAAAGTTTTGATTACAAGTTTGAGCTCAGCCATTAACCCATACTCAAGTTGAAAATATAAACCTAAACTAAAACTGTATGCAATTCTGTAATGGGCCAGTTTAATGGGTATTTGATGGCCCCATGCATGATCACTCACCCGCGGTAAGTAATGATAAATTCCATCAATTAATTGAAGGTTGTCAAGCTCAACAACACAACGGGAAACGGGACATGAGTCAGTAAAAAAAAAGCGGAATACAAGAAATATAACGAATTTCAACAAAATATTCATCCTTGCCCTGTCAAGCGTTTCAGCTCAATCTAGGCAGGTATGATGTAAATGGCCTTTGCTCAAACAAACAAATTAAATATGCCAATATCAAATACAAAACAACAGAGTTTGATTTAGTCAAATAACCATTAGGTACCCCCATGTACCCTGTGTGCCTAGTCAAATGAAACGTGAGGAGTGACAAGGGACATTTTTGCGTTAAACTTCCAAGTCTTCAAGGTATGCAAAAATAACAAAGCAGGTTTTGCTGTTAAACCTGAGCTTGGCATGCAAACAATAGAGAAATTGAAACACCAGCCACAACCCAGTATTGCATTGTCATGAAATCAAATGACATTGGAAACTCAATGCTATACTATTACTATTGCTACAGAGACACACCTGGGTACAGAGGAGTATTGGTTATAGGTTAGATGCCTATGATATACGTTATTTCACCTTGTCACTACTACACAGACAAAAACAATATCCAACAGCTTTCACTTATTCATTGGAATTATCAGTAGGTTTCAATCTAAAGAATATTGAGCATTCATCGAGCTATTGCTATTATTATGCTAATCTCCAATTCATATATACAACCCTTTATTCAGGCTTCCACACAATAACATCAGATAACAAGTCACCACGACGGCAGAGGTACTCAAATCAAAGGTACAGGAAGTATGTACTTCAGTAGCAGATAAACCATCATCGAATCACGCTATTTCAACATGCCAAATTCACGGGAGAAGAGTGAGTGCGGCGAGTGTAAGCAATCTCTCGCCAAAAGTTCAACACGAGGTAACCTATGATTCTATTTCTGTACCTCAAAGAAAAAGTAAGCTTTTTGCTTGCCAGCATAGAACTGGGCCTCACTTTCTCTCAAGATGCTAATAGAATAACGCTTTAGCTTAGCATTAGGATTACCATAGCATCATCAGGTTGAGTTTAGCTCAGGTGAGTCGTGTTCCCCGTGCATCGTGCATGATATACCAACTAAAACACATTAATTCTCAATCGCGTTCTACGCTACAATCTGACAGAGGGATAGACCAAAGCTTTGCTACATGTTGAATTTCTCGTGAAATCCAAAAATATCCTTTTAAACACAAAATGAGGACTTGCTTATGGAGATAGATGATGATGTTGATGACGCAAAACTTCGACGACACGACAAGACACCCAAGCTGTAGCATGACTTAGGCAATAATAGTAAAAAAAAAGGTGCTGAACTGACGTGTAATTTCTGACAGCTTTCTAAACTAACTTCATTCTTTTTGGGGCATATATATTCCTTCGTTGAGGAATTAGCATGGAATAAATCGCTAATATTATACCTAAACCCTATACGATTTCTCAACTGTAATCAAATCAGTAGCCTGGCCTGCAACATTCAAGGGACATATCTAAGTACAAAATGTAACTGTAGTAGGAAACACGGATTCCATTGCTCTGTAATTTGATGACCTTAGCTGAATCCGTTCGTTCCGGCCATTTCCTCTCACCTCATTTATATTAACGTGAGCGTTTGTTAAGAATTTTTGAATTCTCGAATTACTTCATTAAAAATTGAAATCCACACGGATCTTGTCTCCTGACTTGACATGAGTTATGTACAGCTGTTTGAGTCTGTCATAGATTCACAAGAAGACTGACACCTCTGCACTAAATTCAGCGCCCGTAGCGTTCCCTAATTCTATTATTTATGCTTTCCATTTATTACTCAAAATTTATAAGTCGAGGAGGGCTTTACATGATGAGCCGAGAGATTCATATCCAAATCCAAGTCAAGAAATTTCAAAAGAAAGAATAGCATGAATTTTGGCGTAAATGATCTTTTTGAGCCATCGAAAACTAAATTAGATAAGAGCGTCGCGTCGCGTAGTCGTACGCTCCCTCACTCCATGATCTCGTCACACTATGCATGCCCAGATGACCAGAACGTACAATGACCAAAGAGAGGATTTACTGTGCGTTCTGCGTTGAGTCTCTTCATGGGATAGAGAATGGACGTTTCACCGTGGCCGTTCCGACTTTCACCTGTTCGCCTTATGTAAATTAGGTCTACCTAAATCAAAGAGGTAATCAACAAAATTCTCCTCGGACCTCTTAACATGGTAGTTGAAAATTCTTGTTGATTTCAGTCGTTTGTGACTCTAGTCTAGGCCGGCAAGGCCTAGCTTATTGAACTAAACTTATTGACATAAATAGTCTGAGTGTAGACTCATGGCTACCGTGCTTGCATGTGCGGTTAACGGGGTGTAGGTCGCACTCTGCATGTAGAGATTAAAGCTTAACTAATTGCACCGAAGAACTATTAAATCAAGTCAAACGGACATAGGCAAAATGACCAGTTCCGTAGGAAGGGGTCATTTATGAATAGAGAAATAAATGTAGAGAATACATCCACTTAAGCCTCATTGTTGAAACTTCACGCCCTCTCCCATTTGAAACAGCTTCAAATGCTTGTAACTTGTAAGTAAGTAATGGTCGAGTACGAAGCTAAACTCTCGATGACGCCATGTCGCTGCCACTATACTCTGCCGTTGTGCCCTAGTTAACTCTCCTATAAATATACCCCTACCTGATTTATTACCACTCTTTCGTAAATAGCAAACTTATCCATTTAAACCAAGTCAAAAGGATCTTGGTTCGTCGTTTCCAAATTCAGAAACCTTCTCAACAGGACGCCCACGAGGACAAACGACGAGGAGGCGACCAGTTCAAATCATAACACTTAAGGGTGAATGGTCTTGGCTTCTATGTACCAGTTGACTCTAGAGCGGAAGATGAGGCCTTAGAAGACCTGAAAATATGAAAGTGAAAACAACCATTGTTTCCTTCCATTTCTTCTCTACTACCTAATTATAATTATGGATAATCACATCTCTACTTCCATTTATGTGCCTCAGTTCTTGGAACTCTTCGAACATTCGAAAATTCGAACCCCTTAGCATAAAACTCCAATTAATTGTATTGCTTTATAAATCACAAAGTAATCAACTCCAACCATTAGTCACGACATGCCCAAAAAACTTTCCTTCCAATACTTTTCAATTGGCTAAAACAACAAAATTCAAGGAAATGCTGGACTAAGTAGTGCTGAGCACAAAATACACAACTTTAAAAGAATAACAATGTCATACGGACAGCATGGCCAAAGCGCATACCTTAAGATTTACAAAGCTCTGTGCCTTCGTGAATCTAGGGCGTTTGGTGGAGCGCGAGTCGAGTCGGCGTGTTA
>JAQFYT010001669.1:0-15502 GCA_034694925.1 Ceratophysella denticulata
TCGCATGAAATACCACAAAGTAGTTGGAGAAGAGAAGACATAATGCCGCGTAATTTAGCTCATTCGAACTACCTTAATGCTCTGTGTGTGTCCCGTTTCCAGACGAGCGAATAATGAAATATTTTTCGGAACTTGACAATTTCACTTACTACATTCAGAGCCATTATACTCCAATCGGCTGAGCAAAAGCCCCTTGAAGAACACCTCACGCTCGAGTCCAGAATAATTATCAATATTTTACAAAATGATAAATTCGAGCTCTATATATCCAACCTGTAAATTTTCATACCTAATGCGGTGGATGAATCATGCGCGGAAATCGGCATATGTTACCGTTGCCGGTCGTATTTTGTAATATCGGCGTTCCAAATTTGGAGCTGTCTATAAGGGCTGGTGTAATACAGTGTCATGCTAGATCGTTCATATGTATTATCCATAGGGGTATGAAGGTACATAGTATCACTTGCGCGTCGGATTTGACCTACTGATACGCTTCTGTTTGTAATTTCAATGTGTATGAAGGCTTAACTGCAAAGGGTATAAGTTTATATAATTAGGATCCCGCTCAAGTGACCAGTAGTCCTTAATATATTTGTCCTGCTCTGCAACTTGTCTGGAACTACTGCGCTGGTCTGAAAAGTTTTATCAGACTTGAGTCCAAAATAATCAACTCATTTACGTATCTACACCACCGAGTAACTTTTATATGTACCCAGGTAGTTCATATTGGCATCTAACTGTACTCTAGAAAAGGTAGCCGAGTCGTAGTCAAGTCATTAGCATAAACTTTAGTTAGTTTCATTGCCTCAGCATTTGATGGATTCCCGGTTATTACAGAATTTAAATTTCTTTCAACAAAGGACAAATTCATAATGCAAGGATTTTGTTCTGTTAAACAAGGGGTATTTTCATCTCGAGAAAGGGAAAAATTCTCATTTTCTAGAGAGCATTTTCTAGGAGTAATTTCATTCATTTTTAAGGGGTAGATTAAATGCCATCCATGTAAATAGCTAATGCTTTTTCACACAAAACAATACATTTGGTTTTGTAGCCAATCTCTTTAATACTAGATATGAAAGGACATTTATCATTTTATATCGGTATCGGTATACATTTATCAATTCAAACCGTCTGTTTCATATTTTAAATACTAATCTGAAGTGGATACTAATGGATAGCAAGCAGAAGCAGATATGTATACGTATTCACCGTCAAAGAGTATTCACAGAGTGACAAGCCCGTAATTGACTTTAATTGTAAAAAAGGCTCAAAGTGATCAACATGGGTGTTACAAGCTTAATCTTCATTGTGGCACTTCTAACCTATGCAACCATTACTCATGGTAATTTTGTTCATCACTATTTTTTATTTTTCATAATTTACGAATACAATTTAAGTAAAACTAATTCACAGGTTTAAGCTGTTACAATTGCAAAGGCTCCTCGAACGAGCCAAATAATTGTATGGGTCAGGCAGCGAACTATCACACGATCACTTGCAGCGATGGAGGTAGGTTAACCAATTTTAGTGTAAACAGAATGTAGAATACATATACCTAACTAATTTTTAAAATTAAAACAGAAACGTCCGAATAAAAAATGATACAATTTTTGACAATGCAAGGTGTTTTATGTTCAATATTCTCATTTTTTTAGCTGGAAACGAGAGTGAACAGTATAACTGTATTAAAATACACGGGTTGGCAAATGGGACAGAAGTGGTGCACCGGAAGTGCATCAGAAGTTTTTTACCACAAGGATGCAAGGCTTCGGAAACAGACGTGGATAGATTAGTTGTTCCTATCACAACGTGTGTCTGCAATTCGGACGGATGTAACGGAGGGGACTTTGACCTACCCACTGAAGTTGATGCACAAAAAGGATTAAAAATTTGGAGCTTCTACGACAACTTACCGCTTTGGGCAAAAGCACTCATTCTGATTGGTCTAAGTTTACTACTAACTATTGTCTACTGCTGCTTCTGCAAAAGTAAAAGCGGTAGCGGAGGCCGTCGTCGCGGTGTCGTCGTCGGGGGTGGTGGTGGTTTCTTCGACTACGATTCCGACTGAAGTGGAATTATATATTACTAAACTTGAAGTGAGCTAACGAATTACATTATTTGAGGACCCCGGCAGGTCAATAAATTTGTTATTTTAGTGCAACCTTCTAATAATTAAACATATTCCTTTCTTTTTACTTCAGACAAACCACCATGCGATTTCAAAATAAAGCTCGAATCGGAATCAATCAATCAATGCGGCTGCTAATTAGCTGCATGTGAAAATGTTTTCAGATTTTACAAACCAAAATGTCAACAGAGTTGGTGTTAAATAAACAGGTATCTTCTGAAATTAAATTATATTTACAAGAATTACGTTATAATTTCAAATATTTCATAATTTATTTTAGCATATTACAGGAAAACTGTTTTCCGGACATTCGTAAAATAAGGAATTAATGAGATTTGATTCTGCTATTTAGTTTTCACCTCCCCTACTTGGGGACTACGGACCCTTGACCCCGTCCCTGCCCGGAAAAGGGTGCGGCAATGAAATATACCTACCCGATAAGTTACTAAATTTGAACGCCGAGGATTAAAATTGAACCACAGACGTAAAAGTATCTGGTTCAGCATGGTTTGCGCATAGTTGCCTACTTATACCCTAGCTTATACTTATTTTCAGCAATTATCACACCATATCTTTTATTGATAGCTTTTCGAAAATGACTGAAATGCATATAAACTCGTAGTCCAGAGTTGAATTCGTCATTTCTTAATCCGGACTACGAACATTAAGTGCGTATCATATAAACGAATATACCAGATTGTTATTCTTACTGCTGAGATACTGTTATCAATTAATTTTAAGTGCCGACGCAAAGCACTTCAACGGGGAAATATGTTACCAGTTATTAGTCTTAGCTTTGAAATAGGTTCGTGTGCTGTGAAAGGGAATTAATTATGTACACTTGTGTGATGGACGTTCTGGTCTCACGTATCATTTAGCTTTAACGAGGTTCAAATTACTTCTAATGACTTTTAATTAGAATAAAAACCATTAAGCACGATAATTCAATTAGCATCGATAGTTCTGATTGATTTTAGCAATTTAATTTACCATGACTTGATCGTGTCCAAAAAGTTCTAGTGTATTTTTGCTGCTAGTACATCGCAATATTCACAAGACTCTGTAGGTAGGTACCTACATCGCCATAATATGTTGTGTAAAATTTTCGTCGGTGTCATTGCAGTTAATTTTCTGCTGGGATTCGCTATGGCCGAGTCGCCGGAAGAACCAGACGGTATTTGTCGAAAATATTTTAGAAACATTGATGCCTTTTGGCGTTTAATTAGAAATTGTTCAATAGTTTCAGCTGCAGTAGGAAAATGTCCCAAAGGAACGTCTTACAAGGATGACTGCAATTCATGCTTCTGCAACCCGGAAACGGGCATTTCAGGATGTACCCTGATGGGATGTGGGTATCAACACACTATTTACCCAATAACTGCTACTGTGCCACCGAAAATTGAAGCAGAGCCTCTGCAAGAATTTATTTCAACATAGTTGAGTCACAATAATATTTTGACCAGAATTTAAGGCAACATGAATAATCAAATCAATATGCAAATTGTCGATTTGGGCTTAATCTTTAATAAGAAAAAATCTAAAACTAATTATATATTACGGCAATCATTTGCTTCACGAATACACATGTTAATTTAGAATACGTTAGTCATTAAATCCAAACAGTTGTTGCATTTTATGAGTATACCTATACATGATAAAATTCAGGCAATATTTGAATGTTCTATCTGTGAGGGCACTCAAAAAAGGGGTCCTGCCTATATATACCAGATCACTATCTTACAAATTGTTTTCAATAGTGAAGTTGGGAATAGTGTTTAGTGTGACGCCATTGTGACTCGACACTGATCTACATATAGCACATACCTATTGTACCGCGTACTTTTACTATAAAACTACAAACTACTAAATTTATAAAGCTCCTTATGCATCGTGTGAAACTCAGCAGGTGACTAAAATATCTCGGAGCGATGCTGAAATTCAATTGGCTCATCTAGTCCAACTTCGTTATTAATTTGCTGACAGGATTCATCAACATTACGGCACATGGGCGGCGGTCCACAACTGAACACTCCGAATTTGCTGACCTAAAGACCAAAAGTTCATGATAAAATTATTATTGGTCTCTGTACATATAGTACCTCAATGTGCATAAATTAGAATTTTAAGAATTAGAATTTTAGTCTAATCTTAAATCTTACATTCGGGTGTACTTCCTTCAGTCCACGCAAAAATGCAAGAAAATCAGGTCTTCCAAAATGTGTCGTGCTTTTAAGACCGGTAAATAAGCTTCGATTGTTCAGCTTGTGAAAGTTTTTTTCGCAGGCGTACTTTAAAAAGTAATACATAAATAATAATTTTACAATAATAGAATTAACTAATTATTATTATCTACATGTTTAAAGAAAGGAACGCTTACAAGCAGTACAGTTCTCATATCAAACTGATTGTGGCTCTGGGTAATGAAAACATGAATTGAAATCATTCGATGGTTCTCCACGGATCTGATTACAAAGCAACAAAAATTTTATCGCTAATTGAACAAAATAATTTGAATAATCGAATGGAACAAAATAATTTGTAAAAGCTTTATTGGAAATCGATACATTTTATACTTACTTAATGATGTCTACTAGCCATTCAAATTGTTTCTGAGTACGGGTAACCCAGAGGAAGTATACTTTCTTGCATTGTCTCGGACCAGAAAATCCAGCTACATCTGCTCTCAATTAAGAGAACATATTGCATATGTATTATTGGAACTTGAACTTGGAACGCATACGCAAATTCGGTATCGCTAGGTATTTGTTATTGAAAAGTATACTAGTCCCATGTGTCCTTCTTTACATACCTTTTAAAATTGAAGCAAATGGCGTCACCCCAATTCCACCGCCAACCAAAACTGAAACTTCGTACCGATACCAATCCTGATGACCCTCTCCATACGGTCCATCCAGATGTAGTTTTGGTCTAGCGCTAAAATTAGCATTGATTTGATACACCGGCATTGCGCATTATCATTATCATTCTTCAAAATTAACAAGTAAGAATTTTATAGTCACTTCTACTTACTTTTCGTAAATCTGTCGAATATTCGTGGTAAACGGTCCCACAGCTCGAATGTGCACCGTTAAGAAAGAATCATGTGGTGACGACGAAATAGTGAAAGGATGAAACTCGTTCGGATTAAGTGCCGTGCAAGCAATTCGAATCCATTGTCCCGATTTGAATTCAAATCCAGTTGGACGTGCAAACTTAATCTTTGTTACTTCTGCATTAAACAAAAATTAAAGATTCCAGGTCAAATTGTCGAAAACCCGATTGTCGAAAATTGGGGAAAAGTGTGGGAAATGAATCGTAAATTTTTTTTACCTGTTTGTCAAAAAACAAAGAAATTTTTTTCATCATTTTACCTACCATTTTTTCGACAATCGGGTAAGGGGAAAAGGTGATAACAGTTATCTTAAAAGATAAGATTTAAAGGTAAAAAAAGCTCAGAACTTCCGTAGAGAGACCAACACATTATACTAGAGCCGAACACATATTATTTCTGTGCCAGTGCTACTGTTTTTAATTTTAAATGTCTTCAACGTCTAGAAAACCACCGCTTAGTTGAAACATGTGCCTTGTACAGAGGTCGCTTTAAAACAGTTAAATTTTGTAACTGGATAACTAGAATAACACTTCATGTTCCTGATTTTAGTTAAACTACATTTGATTTGACATTGATAATTATGATCACTTTTGAATAAATTTTTTCAACAATTAGGTTGTCATTTTTCTGCAAATAGACCGGGTATTTTTGATTTAAACAGCCCCATTTTCCACATTTTCGACAGTCGGGTTTTCGACAACTTGATCGACTACCAAATTAAAACCACATTTTGCGTAGATTAACGAGTGAATTCAAATAATTACGTGAAGGCAATAGTTCAGCTTCCAGGACAGGAATTTCAAACATCTGGCGTCCAGTGGTCACCAGCTTGTCAACCATGAATATCACGAGCGGGCCAATCAGGAAATTAAAAAATAAGGGACTCTGAACCATTTGACCACTTCCGTGCAGAAGGATAAGTGCATACCACCTAGCGAAAGTGTGATAATTTGATCACCGAACTGACCAGCAGCTGTGCGTTGTTTCTTTTCTTATAATAATGCCTTGACAGACTTACAATGGATACAGGGCATGGGTGAACCAGAAGAGTTTGAACGCATGAGTTCGGGCATATTTCGTAGAGAATGTATAAATTACAGCGGCCAAAACAACCAGTAGAATTCCAGAAAGCCCGGTAACCGTTTGAAATGTCCAATAGTGGAATTTTGGAATGACATGCGTCCTGAAATACGAAAGATGGAAAATAGGGTTCGGTGCTCCAGTTGCAACCACATTGTAATCATCTATTAATTAATGATGGTTGCAAATCCAACTTACTGTCGAAAATAATCTCGGAATAAGCACGTGAGGTCATCCGCAGGTTGAGTTGAGATGTGGTAAAAATTGACTCCATGCCCAATTACATGACCGACGGTTCCAATGAGTCCCAAATAAGCCACATATTTGTGCATACTGACAAAAGCATCGAAAGGAATGAAGCGATGAAGGAATGTATCTCGAAGGTGTGTAATTGTATTTCTGCACATCGTCAACAGAAGTGTCGCGTAGCAGAACATTTGGACGGAGGCGAAGCCACGTGTTAATGTAACTCCGTAGCCCGCAATATGGCGGAGTCCGCCATGTTCCCTTTCCACAGAATAATCTAAAATGAAATCAACAAAATTCTTTATAAACCGTATAATCAATCCATTTTAAAAACTGAAAATTTTACAATATGCTCGTTCTCCAAAAATGGCCACCAAAATAGCCGTGTACAAGGTTGTCCAAAATATTTCCAAACGCTTCGTTTCAAACCAAGTGATGATCCAATGTTTATATTGCTTCGTTTCCACACTGTCAGCAACCATTTCTGGGCCATCCAACTGATTATTCGGTTCAAGTTCGGGCTTTGGTTCTGGAGAGGGCGGTGCTGAGCTGCTTCATGTGGGAAGAAGGTTGTAATTTTGTGAAATATTCAAGTTACATTTAAGAATTGCAGTTACAGGACGTACCCATCATTATTGTCGTGCATGCTGTATATTGCACCCACTGTGTTTTCTATGTAAGATTTCCGTGCCGTTCGATTTCCATCAGGATGACTGTCCGCACGAAGGCGCTGCCGCTGGATACATCGCCGATTTATTCCTGCGAAGTCTAATCCAGCCAATCCGAGCGTGCTTGCATGGGACACAAACACTCTTTCGAATTCTTTTAAGGTAAGTTCAGACTAAAGAGTCGAAGAAGAATAAATGTAATTTGGTTATCCATGCATTTGCTTTATTCTTAACGTAGGGATTACAGATACCACTTACGTTTGGACCACAATTCATTGACTGAATTATCTGTTGAACTAAGTCTTGAGTTTCTTGTTCGGAAGTGGCCATACTGCCGATCTCTACCATTGAACGAATCATATGCTGAAGCTCGCGGTATGAAATCTTTCCGTTCCTGTCCGTGTCATACATACGGAACAAGTAGTGGCATTTTTCGGTAGCAGTAGCAGATTTGAAAATCACTAGCATTGCAAAGAATTCTTCGAAACTGATGAAACCATTTTGATCGAGGTCGACGAGGTTGAACATCTGGTAAGTGAGCAGATGCATATAGACAACATGTAACAATGACACGAAGAAAATAAATAAATATTGTATGCATTGAACTGTCAACTGACGCTTTCAACGAAGGCACACGTTAGGCTCATTCCAAGGGCTTGGGCAAACTCGGTTTTTGATAATTCTAAATTCCTGGCTTCATTTATATCTTGTGACCTTCGTGATGATTGTCCGTTCTTAGAAGAGTCAGGTTCGGAAAAAACCGCTCTAAAGAACTTTTCCAGTTGAGCTACCCGATCAGTCATTGTTGTAATATTTGCAACAGCCTGCTTAAATCCTGCCGAGGTCCATTCAACTTCTGATTTGGTATTACGACTCAAACTGAAACATTTGGAGGTATACTAATCATATTTCAGAGCTAATATTTTCAATTTTCAATTTAAATACTATTCAACTTACTGATCTTCCAACGCCCTTCGAAAGGAGTCTCGAAAAAATCTAGACTCAAACTCAAGTACCAAGTCGTACTCGGATTTGTTCATAATGATTAAATGCTTGAAATCATCGACTTCAATAATTCTAATCAGCTCCATGGTCGAGAAATCAACGTAACGGATCAAATCACCGCTAGTGCTACGAACTTCCAGTCTGGACGAATTCATCAGAATACCGACATTCCTAGTTTCTTTCCAACTCAGCCACTCACGAGCTAACCAGAATAGCATTATTACTGGAAATGATCGAACAGTAACTCAGGCTACTATTTATTCCCGGTACTCCGATACCCGGCTAAGATCTGAGGCTCAGCTAATATTCAAGACCGGCAGGTTTTTATAAAACTTTAAGCAAGCCAGGCTACTATTCGAAGCCCAGCTACTATTCAAACCAGGCTATACAAGTCGATCATTCACAGTAATCTTCCATAAAGGTGAATCCGCGGTACCATCAACATATATTGGAATTATCTTGATAAACTTAAAAGTATGAACAAAGCTGAATAATTTTAATTGTCTAACCATTCATTGGAATTGGAGCAGATCCTGTGGATTGTCGATTCGGAATTACGGGCATTGCACTGGCCTTCCTGCGTTTTTCCGCCTGCAACTCCGTTCGTCGTTTCCCAGCACTTATGAATTCTAGAGTGGCACCAATGCCTATGTGAAATTAAATGCAATGCAAAGCAAAAAAGGTTTTGATGGACTCCAATTTCGTAATTGTGCGAACAGGCAAATAGTAGAAGAAATGCGTGTACTGTCGTCATACCTAATATGACCACGCCAAGAATCACAAAGGTCAGTAAAAACGAAAGCTCGCTTCCGCTGAAATAGTCGTAAGTTCCAGGTTCAGTGCAGTTTTCAACCGGATGCAAGGTGGAATCCAGCTGTTTTAGGTGAAATGTTTGATTTGCCAGCACAACAACATATTTAAAATATAATAAAACTAAACTGACATAAATCCTATACCTGCGGAAGATGATAACAAGTATCACTGCGAACCAATTTATTTCCATTATAGAGAGAACACGCACTTGACGTCCATATCTTGGAATTTGCGTTCAACTGACACTTAGTTCTAAAATCAATATTTGTCGTTTCTCGTACCGTGGGGACACGAAATGGGTTGGGCTGAATATCCTCTTCTAGCATCCTCGTGACGGACATTAGCATATCTATTACTCTCAGTGTTTTGATTCGAGTTATCTGATTCTCGGTGAAACGCCTGTAATTACACGGTACAGACAATTACTCACATTGACATTTTGCCGAAGTAACAATAGCTACGGTAAAAATTCTTACGGTTTCTTCCATCGAGTATTCTCAAACCAGAACCTATCCGCATTTCTAATTCTCTTGAATTGATCCATAATGATAGCTCGAAACAAAGGACCAGGACGAGTACTCGTTTCCAAAATCCCCCCAGTCCAAACGTCAATATTATTCCAAGCCTGAGCCTCGGATTGGTTGTTCAGGGTGTGAATTTCAACCATTTTGTTTAAGATTTCGATTGGAGTACTCGTGTCGGTAAGTTCCCTGTATTCCTTCACACTTGAGATTCGTTTGAGTCCAAAGGCTTCTCGTGCCGTATTGTAGTCTGGAGTTCCATGATCTCGGCCGCGCTGAAGATTGACGGCCATAAGGTCTCTTCTTGAGAATTCCAAGGGACCGAACACCTTACCGCGCAGGTCTTCCACAATCATATTGTCTTCTCGCTCAGCTCGTTGGGACGCCATTCCCATCAACAAACGATCAATATCCGCAATTCCATCCGACGCCGTTCCGGTGAAATTCAAACATTCGTGAGACTTGTGTTTCATTTCGAGCGGCTCCTAAAAACGGTCATAATATATTTAACAAATAGAATGTATTCTAAATAGTTGGTTTCCGCTAATCATATGAAGCCGTTCGGTGCAGCGACATTACCTGCGGTCGCCAGAAGATATTACAGGTGCGAACACTGTGGGTTGATTTGAATTCTGTAACGTTTGTCTCTGGGTTCAGCCCATGAAAAGGTACCGGTTTACAACCAGCACACGCGTAATCTCGCATATATGCACCCTAAAAAATTACAATATGTTGTAATGTGGAAGCCTGAATAAATGATTGTATTACTGGAACCACAAAGGTTTGCAGAAGTTGATCCTCAATTGTGACCATGAATCAATATATGGTTTGTGCATTACCGGTGTCACCAAGGTATGTCCAAAACGCATTGCAGCAGTTTGGAAAAACTGCTCAATCTGCGGATCAACAGTTGGATCGTAACCTTGGTAAGTTTCTATTGATTCACCCAGCCATTCTGGAAGCCAGTCATAAACTACGATTTGTTGGTAAGTTCCAATGGCCCATTTTCTCGCTTCCTGTAAACAGTTAACAACGCATACAATTGCGGTGCTACTGAACATTTGATACTATGTCAAAACGTTTGATTTTTTTTACCTGAAACACTCGCTCTCCGCTCCATAACGGTCGTGTTTCATGAAGATATTTGGCAAATTGGTTGTGCCATCGGAATAATACTACGCCAAATGAAAGTAGAAAAGCATTTTCATTTCCGCGAGGATTACCTAACACTGAAATTGAACATGGATAAATCATCAACGGCTCGATATGTTTTTGTATATTGTAATGAATATGGATGTGCCATACCATAAAACCGTTTGACCGGAGAAGTTTCGTGTTTCTTGATCCACTCGTCATGTCTGGCTGGGGGTGGCGGGTTGGCCATTGGAAGACGGAGGTCGTTTCTGACCGGAAAGAGTCCTTGATCTTGATCGGATGCAAGTTGTCCATAAGGATGCAGCGTACCGTTAGGAAACGTTCGAAGTACATCTGCCCAACCCTTGGCTGTGCCGTAGATAAGTCCACCGTCAATCCATGGTGTAATTTCGTTGAGCTTTTAGTAGAGAAATACAAATAATTAAGTCATTGAACTTATTTGTTAGAAAATCTGTGAATTGCTCACCTGCTGTCTTGGATTTCCTGGGGAATGACCTGTTGCCTGAGAATACCTCGAACGTAGAAACGGCATGACCGTTTTACCAAGTGAGCTGGTTCTCAAACGGTGCCCTTCAGGTATTTCAATATTGAAATACTCGGGCGGACATCCGGGTCTCTGAGAGTCAAGAATTTCTTCTACAACCTGTTGACCAAAATATACAAGAAATGCGGATTTTCCAGTCTTTGACCCACATGCTTCCTTTTCATCTTTTCCGCATTCTGGACGCCGTGTCATGAGCTCTTCGCTTGCCACGAATGGATTGATTCGGTTCCGTGTTACAGGTCGATAAGCGCCGTCATCGTAGACTGGAGGAGCCCGACGAAGCAATGGCGTATCTGTAAAATTCCAGTATGATATTTTTAAATCATTTGAACGAAATACGAAAACACACTAAAAGCTATTAAAATATTCGATATGTTCTGAGTTCTGACATACCCACAGCACCAAGCTGATTGTGAAAAATATTATTTGAAAAACCATCAAAACTTTGGAATTCGGGTGGATGTTCAACAATTTCAACGGACACGTTTCCAGTTCCATTGAAGCTGCATGCTGGAATCTTTGACGGTTTCGAGCTTTTGTAATAGAAACATCCATCGACTAGCCAAGAAATAAAGTTTAATTTATCGTTTGGATGGCGACCTAAAATCCATTCACTCAGTTTTGGTTTAGTGGCTTCAATTTTTGGTAAATCAAGAGCAATAATTATTGCTATTGCTAGAATTGTAGCAATCCGGACGGTGAAATGCCTCATTTTGGACTTTTCCATCGACTTCAAATGAGCCGATTAATCTGGGATGATTGAGACAAACTAGTTCATGAACTTAACTGTCCAGCAAATTATTCAGAACTAAAAATTACCGATAAAAAGACAACCCAAAAGTAAAGCACTTACCAAGTTAACCATATGCAAATGTAACCCTGAGCACCGACCTCAGGAGTCTAATCTAGAGTACGATATTTACATTGGTTCATTGAGTAAATAAAAGTCAGGGCGACGATAGTCAACGTATCCTTTATTGAGCGTTTCTGCTAATGCAGGCAAGAAAGTGGTGCAAATAATGCAGAATATATAGAGATATCATATTCAAATATAAATCATGAAGCAAATGAATTCTAGGAACAAGTGGATATTTCCGCTAAAAGTCCGAAATAATTTCCCGTGTTCATGCTTTATCTCTTCAGTTAGGTAGTCTAAGTCTACCTTCCTGTAGTTTTTTTTTGTAACTTTATTCAAGATTTCCGTTAGGAAAGTTAGATTATTAATTTGAAAAAGTCGAATTAGCTATAGTGTTGCTTAGCTTGTATTTTCTCATGTATGTTATTTATTTATTTTATTGTTCATACACATGCCTCATTTTAAAAATATTTAACATTTCTAATGAGAATTCAGAATTAAGTGAATTCGCGTAATTGGTATTAGTAGTCATTTCTATTAACTAGAGTGTGCAAACAATGCATTAAATAACTTATTCAATGAAAAGTTCTTACGCCTTTTTGAATGCTTCAAACGTACAGAAGTACCTAGATGTTATAATTATTAAAACAATAACTAAATTGGTCTTAAATAATAGAAATTGCAGAATTCATTTCACATTGCCAAATTACAATTAATGATTTTTAATGGAAGCTGTGTACGCAAATATTCCTTCGCATCCCGACAATGTGATTTGAGCACCGACACCGAATTAAGGATTTGCAAAAGTATTCCGGTTCTGTAGCCGTCGGGTATTGTAGTAATATGATTTCCCGTGACTCTTCCTCCTCCGAAACGTGATCTGAGGTGTCTAAAAATTATAATTAACAATCAAATGCTTATTAAAACTCGATTTTGTTGTGCAACAAAATCTACTTACTTCAAATTCCGATGCTCCTTGATTATTATCGCGTGGAAGTAAATTGAGTCTTTCCAGCGTTCCAGTCCCATTGCATCTTCTTGGCAGTTCCCTCGCCTGCTCCTCCCAACCTATTTAAGTACATAATCAAAACATTATATTGTCGATATTCAGTAAAAATGTGAAAATACTTGGAAATATCGTATGAAAACTATAAAACAGGGCTACTATGCAAACAGCATATATCAATATGACCTACTCATTTATTTTTTACAACCGGTATTTGTGCACAATGTGTAATATTCCGTTAACATATGCTAACTTTTACGCAATCAGAACGATTTACAGATTATAAAGACGCTTACTCAATACAACTTCGTCGAAAGCCGACAAAGGGTCAATTCCAAATATTTCACAGAGTCGTTCCGGGAAGAAACAGTCCAAAACAAAGAGGGCTATGCCAATGCAAGTGCAGGTGACTCCGTTCAGGAGAACCACATACAAGTTCAAACCGTAACAAGTGGTTAGCATAACTTCATGTCGTCCATCTTTAGCTTCGAACGGAACGCTGAGTTCTACTGAATTTCGTATGGATATCCAAATCAGGACAGCACAAATTTGGAATATTCCTGTAAGCGCCACAAAGCAACCGCCATGTCTCACCACCATGAACAAAAGAATATTGCTCAGAATCCAGGTCACTGTCGCACACCTGCCCAAACATTTCCGTCTTCGAATTAGATGCTTCAGCATTTTTTCTTAAAAAGTATTTTTCTAGATTCAGTACTATGTATAAAACTTACCAAAGAAAGAAATGCGCATACCATCCTGCAAGACGGTAATGTCGACCGAATCGAATTCCTTCTCCGTCAAAAGTGAAATATTCGGCCAGTTGTAGAATTGGTGTTGGAATACCTCGAATTACAGCCGTTCGGAAATCTCGGGATATTTGACTAGCATATGGTCCAAATCCGAATCGCCCTTGTGCCCAAGTCCAAGAAAAATGCTCGTTGTAGTCAATTACTTCACCTTTCAAATCAGTGGAGTTGCGCTCTGGTACAGCTAAATTTGACACAAAAACGCACCTTTCAAATTAACTAATTTTATCGGCAGAATGATAAACACAGCAAATTACTACAAACCTTTTAGAGTGATATTAATACCGCGAAGAGCAATATGGAGCCCAAGTTGCCCAAGAATTTCTGCATCACTGGCTGGCTTGTATGGACTTTTCAATTCTACATTTCCAACTTCCCATGAGTGCCCAAAGTTTCCAACTGTGGCGTACGAACGAGATAATTTAAGACCTGATGCTTCGAATGGAAAAATGCTTCATATTAGGAAATTCCGGTAAATTATGTATGAATCACTTACACAAGATTCCACCACCAATGAGAAGGCTTCCGATTGTATAGAACAGCACAAAGAGAAACCTCTTGTGTGAAGTATAAGCCGGAAGAATTGCAGCAAAACTAATAAATAATATAACAATGGCCGCCGCAAATCCAGCGAGCGGTATGTCAACGTTGGCTGAATTGTGCTGGTCAGCGTAGTGCGTTGGAAAACCGTCCTGTCGACCCAAATTAAACCAAGACATTTGGGTTGGTGTACACAGTACTGGATTTTTTAGAAACTGTGCGGGGTTATGAAATCTCAAGTATGAAATGGTAATAACCTTCCAAAATAGATTCAAGGATTCAAATGACCTTTAGTATTCCATTTCAAGTATTTTGTCAAAATGCTTAACGTCGTGTTTTGGTGTAAGCAGTTACTATTTCTTATCTGTTGTTCTTTGCTGAAGCACATCGAAAATTCTCTGATTGTTTGTGCTCAATCAAACTCAAAATAAATATGTAAAACCAAGACACCTGGTGCAAATAGTTGTATCAGAGAATAGATACTAGAGACGCCGCCGCTAGTTAATCTTTGGTCAATATTAACCAAATTAACAATAAAAATCCAAGTTTCCAAGAATTGAAAACTTGGAATATTCTCAGAATTGCCGACAGACTATGATGCTACTTTTCAGAAATCGATTATGTGTTTTAAGTACCAACATAAATTATTGATTCTCAATTCAAGTAAATTCCATAAATACAGTTTTGTTATGTACACAGACAGAAAGATAAATAAAACCAAGTAACCAAACCTGGAAATACAGAAAATAAATATACATAAATTTATTACCTACAAACAATACGCAAAATTTTATTCAGACTGGAAATATGTAATACTAGTGCAGTATGTTAAAAATTACAATAATTAAAGTTAGGAGGTCCTGAAAGTGATGAAAGCCTGAAACATCCTGAGCAACCTAAAATCAGCTCAGTTCCAACTCTCACCGCCGGGTTTACGTAACTTTAATTAATTAATTGCGGGCGAACGAGAATTTTCTAAATTATGGGGATCCTTCACTTTGTAGATATCACGTAGTAGT
>JAQFYT010001670.1:0-15495 GCA_034694925.1 Ceratophysella denticulata
CATAATTGGTGGTAGATTCTAAAAAAATTATCGATATAGTGTTTCCGTATCTATAGTTACGACCTATTATCTGAATTTATCTAACTGAATATTGTTGATTTTTCAAGCGACTTAGCATGAGACCTTTACAGGAAGAGCTTGAAAAAGAGAATATACTCAAAAGTTAGTGTAGAATTTTTAGCACGAACATTGATATCATTTTTCAGTGTTTTTATACGTACTATTATGTGACCTTCTTTATATAACAGCCCTATGTCAACCCCATACGTAGAGTATGTTCCATTTTTATAAATATAAGGTAGAAAAAGGCTAATGTATTACTGTATTTCTCATCCTTCTTTTATCGATCCCAGCACGGTATACTATATATAGTATCTGGGGTAGCGCACACTCTATCCAACCAACCTCTCCTCTCATCATTGTCCAATTATTTATCATCGTTAAGTGAAGTTAAATCTTCTTCCTAACAATCTTCTCCTAACCATGGATTCTATGAACATTATCACCGACCCACCTACTCCGCAGAAGTCTTTAGCCCAAATTCTGGCGTCCTGTGGCTATGCGATTCACATTCCAAGCTTCGAAGGACTCGTGTATGAGTCATTGATCTGGAACACAAACAGCATTTTGTAAACTGTACATAACCGTTTACTCAACGCACTAGCCGCGAAGGTTGCCTGTTTGGTGATTTCTGAGGCGCTGGAGACATCGCTAAGGGAAGATCAAGAAGCTGCAAAAGCTAACCGTCCAACCAACTCTATGCCCCTAGTACCCCAAGCAATTATCCTCATCCCGGAAATCCTATCGGACGAGGACGAACCACAACTCGCCGTCGACCCTTTCAATCAAATACCGCCCCCCATCCCCTCATTCCCAATCACCGATGACGAAGACGATGTGACCGAAATCCCAAATCCAATTACTCGACGCCAAAAACAATTTAAAATTATCCAGGTCCCCTCTGACGACGACGACGGCTCGTAATTATCTGTTACTCCTTGTGCATTAGTGTAATAATAATAATAATAATAATGAGTTTTATTTGACATAGCCGCAGCTAATTCAACTCAAAAAGTTCAAGGTTCAGTAATTATGACAAATAGTTTTAAAAGAATTCGACAAAGTTTGTATATTTTTATAGCATTCTAATTATAACTTAAAAGTTAGTCGTCAAATTTAGGCTTACGCCTTAGAGCTGAACAGATAAAAAAGTAGATATTCTTAATAAGGGTAGGATGCACATTTTTTCGGACTGTATTAATTACATCTGATTTGAAAGGAAGATACTTATCCTGTAGGTCTTGATTACTAGGACAGCTGAATAGATGGGAGAATGAATCCAAATCACCACACGCTCCACACATTTTGGGATTAAACATTCCAAGATTATACCATTTTCCCTTATTAAAAAACACAGAGTAGTTTAACCGGACTTGAGCTATACATGTAACTAGGTACGTAGGTAAATTATTGGTTAGATACGCCTCGGCTTTGGCACCGTTGACAATATGCTGGTAGTGTGGTATTGACCCTGATTCACGGGCTAGGTTCATGTCGGCCTCTCCAAGATCCTGTCTGAGCTTGTCCAGTATCGCGTCCCTGTAAGAATACAAATATTTTACAGAGTCTTTGGTCCAAACAAAAATACTTAGATATAAATCTACCGTTTTTATACGAAGTAGGTAATTATTTACCTTGTACGATAAGGTTAGATTTAAAATAAGGCAAAATATTCTCATGAAGCATTGTTATTGTTACTAAACGTAGAGCTGAATATAATTTACAATTTTGAAACTTGAATAAATGAGATCGAAAAACACAACCAAGTACATATACAATGTTACGGTTTGTTTGAATTCGCGGTATATATGTACTTGTACCGTTTCGTTTGAATTTAAGGGCACATGATTTATAACTCGAACGGCCGCTGTGAGCTATGCATATCGAATACGAATTACTGTATATTATAATTTATTTTAAACCATTTGTTCGTCTTTTCAATAGTACCATTTAAATCACCAACAAATTCACATTTCTGCCCACTAACATAACTCACAAAATCTATTTCAGCTAGGATTCAACAATTAACATAATTGGAAAGATCTTGAAATTTGGGTTTATTAACTTAACAATGTCCGTTTATGGGACACACTTTGCTCTCAAATAAAAATGAACCGGTGAAAATACATTTGTACTGCATATTTGTATTCAAACAAAGAGGAATGTTTTTATCCAAGCGCTGCAGTAGATTGGTGCTACCTAAATATACTAATTCAATTCTTCATTTTTTGTACTAGTAATAAAATATTTATACCGATATGCACGTATCTATTTGTACTACCTGATCTAATCTTGATGGACGAAGTATTTTACAACATTTACAAATCCATATCTGCCATAACGATCGATTGCTTCTACCTGATGTTGAGATAAAAATTACACCGATCTATAATTCACTTTGCATTTGAATTTGAATTTGAAATGCGTAAATTGAGCACAACGATGACGCAAATAATTTGAATTAGTTAGGACGGAAAATTCAACAAACATTTAAGACGACTGTGAAGTGAATGTTGCTCCTGATGAACTTTGCTTGGAAACTGAAGCTGGACCCGTAATAGCATATTCAAATTACATCACAGCACAATCGCAATTCAGGAGATTCGTAATATCATAAAAATACTAAGATTAACCACAAAACCAAAGTCAGCCGACGTAACTGATTGTGAGTGACCAGACAGACACGCCTCCGTATGTGTACCAATTTATAAATATCTAGGTAGTACACTACATATAACCTCAATGAACACCAGGACACCCACTCATCACGTGTCACACGAGTTGAGATTAGTTAACTTTATATTAAAGTCATATGATGCACTATTCCGTAGAAGTGTCAGGCATGTGGCAAAATCTTCGTTTTTATTCATGTAAGTTAGCCTATAACTTAGCGACAGATGGTGAAGTGACGCCAAATGAGTTGGTGCCAAACCAATTTAGGGGTTGGGCCCTATTGGCCAATGACCGCTAAATTGACCGTTTCCCTGAGATAATTGACGCATCTTAATCCACTTGTTAAAAAGTTTTATCTAAACTTGATCCAGTACTTACTAGATCCTAACAGGTCAATTGCGTTGCGTCTGTTCTTGAAATAGGGAAAGAACTACCTATACATTTGTTGCAATTTCGTCACTCGTCACATAATATGTAAATGCGGACATAACCGCGTGACGCAGTAGAGTATAATCTAAATCACTCGCTTAGCTGACTGGATCATTTGAGTGATACTTATACATATTGCTGAGTTGATGCTGATAGTGGAAAAGTCTTGTGACAAGGCATAAGACCAAAAATTACGGTAAAATATAAAGGGCATATAAGACATCGTGACTTGATACTGGAGCTCATCGTAAATTTCCAGATATTTCCTCATTTCTGCATATAGTAGCATCTTCAGTGAGCCCAGGTCCAGATTCTAATAGAGCTCACGTGAAGAAACACTTTACTAGCACGTTTGTTTGTACATTTGACTACGACAGTTACCCTAACTGCACAACAACCCCAGCTCAGTTATCTCAAATTTTTCGTTCGTTCGTGTTCGTGTTATATAACCAAGTCCTATGAGGTCGCTTTACACAATTCCACAGAGTTATTAGCCCGTCCGAAAAGGCTCAAGAGCCCCACTCTATCTCTGTCGCTCTCAGTGCTCGTGTCTTCTAGCGATATCTCCCCTCAAATTCAAAAAAATGGTATTTTCTTCTCTTGACAGTAACGGATCGGCTACCGCTAACATGGCATCTGAACAACATATTCTTTTTGGGGCGGGACCCGCCAAGCTTCCCCGTGAGGTAATACAAAGCTTTTTTGATTGGAAATATTCTCCTCATTTCACTTCACCGACGCACAAATTTTCACACATGGCCCATTCTTTTGGAACCCAAGTCGTATAAGTACATATTTCGGATTGTCAAAAAGTGGAACCATATGTTTCATTTTGAAGTAAATTTGCCTAGGTTCAACCCCATCCAGGCAGAGCCTGGAGTATACACAGTGGCCGCGTACACTAAAGTAAATAGATACATAATTATTTTTCTGTTGGACGAATTCGCATATTTGCTTATAGTTAGCATCTTCAGAGTGAACGCTGATCACTTAAACCCGATCACAGTTATTGTATGTTAACGTGTGATATGCGAATCACTTACATGTTAAACCTATTTCAATCTATAATGTTTTAAAACATCAATTTAAACATGCTTGACGGCAGCTCAAGATCAGAAAAGCTGCGAGTTTCTTAACAAAAATAATACATACATACATAAATATCTTCACAAGCATTTCATAGCGCCATAATTGCGCACATATACATAGAGCTCCTAGTATATGCACATATGGGTGGTTCCTTATCAGAAGCTATGACGGAGTTTCGTTTCTACAGCTTATTTACTTCTATTCCAATTTTATTCGCAGGAAGTTCAAGGCGGATTAATATTCACAAAAAATTATACTTGTTGCCAACGTTGAAGTTAAAAATGCTTGAACTTTGGCTCTACATAGGATCATAAAAGTATTAGGGTTAATGTTACTTCACCATAATGTATGGTCAGATACTTTACTTATCAATTATAGTTACACGTTACACAATTTCATGGAAATTAATCAGTAATATACATAGGTGCTTCTAGTATTCTAAACGATAGAGCAGACGCGTACTTTATTTATACACGTGCTAATTCGATTTATTTTCCTTCATTTGACACCTAAAGATAAGTATAGTGGATACCTCTGGTGTGCTATGGCCCACGTGCACTAAAATCCCACAACTTTACATCTCGTAAATTTTTTCAACAGGTCCTGACCAAAGTTCAATCCGAGCTCCTGGACTTTGCCGGCACTCATCAAAGTATCACCGAGATTAGCCACAGAGCTCCCGAGTTCATGGAAGTTGTCAACTCAACTGTTGCCAAGGCCAAGCAGCTCCTGTAAGTTCTTTGGTGAATTCAAGCTAGTTCAAGCTTTATGAATTTGCGTGGAAACGGAAATCTGACTTAATATTAAAATTTACAATTTACAGGAAGGTTCCGGACAACTACAAGATCCTGTTCATGCAAGGAGGTGGAACTGGTCAGTTCGCTGCAGTCCCTCTCAATCTCCTTTCCAAGTCTGGAAAAGCCGACTACGTAGTGACTGGGACATGGTCCGCCAAAGCGGTCAAGGAAGCCTCCAAATATGGCAAAGTGAATCTGGTCCTTCCCAAGACAGACAAATATGGAAAAGTCCCGAATCAGCTCACGTGGAATTTGGATCCAGAAGCTTCGTATGTCTACTACTGTGCCAACGAAACCGTCGATGGAGTCGAGTTCCAATTCATTCCTGAAACCAATGGCGTGCCCTTGGTTGCTGACATGTCCTCTAATATCTTCACTAGGCCTATTGATATTTCCAAGGTAAGCGAAGCATTCTTAGGAAATCTGAATTATGTGATTGTTTTTGAGACTTTAATTATAAGCTTATCCATACTTCCTTTGCGTAGTTTGGAGTCATCATTGCTGGAGCTCAGAAGAATATTGGCCCAGCCGGAGTAACCATTGTTATCATTCGGGAAGATCTTTTGGGCAAGGCCTTACCAATTACTCCCTCAGTTTTCGACTATGCTGTCATTGCCAAGGATAATTCTCTCTACAATACTCCCCCAGCTTTCAGGTAAGGATTGAAGCGTTTGAAGTGGAATATCCCGTTATAATAAGTACCTAGTTAATAATTTATTTGGTTTGTTTGAAATCAACAGCGTGTACACGGTTGGACTCGTATTCGACTGGATCCTTGCCAATGGTGGCGTGGAAGAAATGGAACGCCGCTCAATTGAGAAAGCTGGAACTCTGTACAAAGCCATTGACGAATCCAACGGATTCTACGTCAACAATGTGGACAACCAGAACAGGAGCCGGATGAACGTGGTTTTCCGAGTGAAGAATAACGAGGATCTTGAGAACAAGTTTGTGAAGGAAGCCAAGGCTGCGGGACTTCTTGGACTCAAGGGTCATCGTTCGGTGGGCGGAATCCGGGCCTCCGTGTTTAACGCAGTTCTGCCTGAACATGTTCACCGCTTGGCAGAATTCATGGAGAAGTTCCGAGTCACCAACGCTTCATAAAGATCTAATTCCATGCATAAATTAATTATTAAGTAAACCCAACACCGTTGGTAAACCAGTTGTGGCTGGGAATACTCTTTTGATATAAACCGATATTCGTTGCACAAGTACGTAGAGACCATAGGTATTTATGAAAATGTTATACATTATTATCGCGAGTGTATTATTCATTCCACTGTTTTTCGACATGGGACCAATTATCAGACACGACCGCTACAAATTAAACGGGAGGCAATAAACATTTAAATCCACTGGGTGCATGTATCCCTAGATTTCATTTATTTATTTAATTTATATTGTCCTCTCATTCTTGTCACTTAAATTCGATTTTATAATACATGATCTATGCCCTACGAACGACGGCTGGCCTGAACAATACTATACTACTCGTACATACCATAACTATTTAACCCTTTCAAAGCCACAGACGCCGAAAGTTTATTTAAGAGTTGCAGTTTGCAAATGAACACAAATGAGCAAACAAGTACTTTTATGAACTACATAGCTAAAGCTGTATATTTGCGCGCTATGACTTGTGCATTAAAATATTATCTGTGTGATCTGGAGATTGATCTTAGCAGGCATTAGATGTGTACGCGGCGCCTTGTCAAGAATATTACCTAAATATATGCTGCGCTACAATATGCTTAAATGTTCAACTGGCGCTGTCTGGAATATATTATTATCGGCTAAAAATTCATATTCATGCGGCGTGAATGAATACTTTATTATTATTAACCCCATGCAGCTTCTCTGTACTTATATAGGTCAGGTTATGGAAAAATATGTACATTATACACAGAACACAGTACTGAACCAATATTCGAGTATACTCTGTCGGATACAATATGGATTTATGGATATGATGACATTTGGCATAGCATGGCAGCAAAAAATTCGAGTCATTTAAAGTCGGAAATAACAAATATAATTAAATATATCAAACTTAATTCCTTAATTCAGCACTTTTATTACCGGTATTATAACAATTCATTCAAATCCTCTTCACAAGTTTAAAAGCATGTGTTACGGCGTTGTATGTGTCAACAATTGATAGCCCTCATTGTTCCTCTCAAAATCCCGATTCCCGTATACCTAGATCGACAGTAGATTGCTGCAACAAGTGTACGTTACATTGATTTATCAAATCAATTGAATAATTACACGTCCTGCCTTCTCTCATCTCATATGGGAAATCCTCTAAACTTTATTTACTTATAATAAGAGGTGGCTATAAATTTTGTCATGAATATTATCCTCTTAACTTGCTGCGTCTCTATGTATATAACCAGCACCTACTCTATGTTTGGACTTTATATAACGGGTCGACGCTTGAGGAGAACCATGAACCAGTGTTAATCGGATTGAATGTGGATTGAGCTCGTACAATTAGTCGTTAGATTACACATCCATATCCGACGAGACAAAAGAACCAGACGAACTTAAAATAGCTTTCGTTTATCATCAGTGATTCTGTAACTACCATACTCATATACCTGTAACTTGTAATCAACATAAACAGCATTGAATTAAAGGGAACGATGGTTTCCAAAGTCCGCCAGACCGTAAGGTATATAGCGGACTATAAACCCCCCATTTTATTTTTTTTATCATCAGTGATTGTTTTCAATCTACATAGTATATGAATATGAATATTCATAAAGATGCGTATATCTCATAATCTCAAATCAAACTGCAGGTGTAGATTGTACATATGTAGATAGTGCCCAATTCGTTATATAGCCACTGCATTGACCTTCATCAGATTATACCTTGATTCCCTCTCCACTTCAAATTATCAGTCTATAAAAAAATCTTTGAGTAGCAACAATGTAGAGTGACGTCGAGCTTGTGAATCTGTCTGAGAAGGACTTTGAAAGTTTACATTAGTTTGAGAAAGTCGCGTCAAAATGTTGCCTAGCGTTCGGAATTGGAGAGTGATTTTTCTTACCTTAGTTCCTTTGGCACTTTTGCCACTCGTCTTTTTGGGACAAAATTCAATTGAAACAAAGGTATTTCATATTTTAAATAATAGATTTTTAGGTTGCAACATACAAAAATATTCAATTGTCGTAGTGCCGATCTAAATCAAATTTATACAGAGATGGAGATGCGGCTATGTTATTTTGCTCATGGGAGCATACTGGGTGACCGAAGCCATGCCGCTTGCCATAACTGCTCTGCTTCCAGTCGTACTTTTTCCACTGTTCGATATCGCCAGTACAGGTGCGTCCTTTGTAGTTCTGTCTGTTGATCTTGAACTGAAAAAAGCGAAGCTCTTATCTCATGGATCATGAACTATAGCCTACATTTTCAAATATGGTAGATTAATGACAACCTGTGTCTTTTTTCCATAGGCGACGTTACCATTAATTTTATGAAGGAAACTGGAATGATGTTCATTGGAGGCATTGTTCTGGCTTTGAGTATTCAGTGTTGTGGGCTTCACAAGCGGATAGCGCTGAACACCATGCTTTTAATTGGAACGAGTCCATGGCGACTTCTTTTAGGCGTTATGGTCACCACCATGTTTCTCTCCTGCTGGATCGTAGTAAACACGGCTGTGGCTGCTATGATGGTTCCCATTGTTGGAGGCCTTGTGGATGGGCTGGAAGACTATGTGTCGCCGACGAAGAAGGCCAAACTAAAGAAATTGTATATGCTCTCCGTCGCGTATTCAGCGAATATTGGGGGTACAGCTATAATTATTGGGTCAAATCCGAATTTGATTTACCGTGAGCTCATTTCTGGGTGCGAAGTAAAATATGTACAATAATTCAGTATACCTATACGTAAAACCAAAGCTAAGATCCCGCGCTGACATTTTTATTCATTAAATTATAGAGAGAACATTAGCCAGAATGGCACATACACCGATCTCACTTTCGTGTCTTGGATTGTATTTAATTTGCCTATCGCCGTAATAAACCTCTTCATAATTTGGTTTATATTGGGAACAATGCATCTGGGATTTTCCAGTCCGAAGCTCAGGTTCTTGAATGTATTCAATGCATTCAAAAAGGAAAAATTGGGATTACCAGATGAGGAAAAAGTGGCTGAAGAACACGTCAAAACAATGCTTCGTCAGAAGTTGAAGGAATTAGGCAAAATATCGTTTCACGAAACCGTTGTGATTATATTGTTTTCAACGGCAGTGCTGTTATGGTTCACTCGTGATCCCCAATTTGTGTCCGGATGGTCATCTTTGTTTTCTCATTACAAGTCCAAGATTGGTGATTCCTCGGTTGCCATTTTGATAACTATTCTAATGTTCGTGATTCCCAGAGAAATCAAGTATCTAAGCTTCAGTAAGTTGATTTTTTGGTTTAAATCAATATATTGGGGCTTATACCAAGCATTTAATGTTTGGATTTAACAGGGTTCGAGGGATCTTCCGAAACCATTATGACATGGCAATACATTCAAGAGCACTTTCCCTGGAATGTTATTCTTCTGGTTGGAGGTGGACTGGCCATTTCGGACGGAGCCAATAAATCAGGACTCTCGGCCTGGGTCGGAGATCAACTCTTAGCTTTGAATAGTCTGTCACAAGAAGCCATTCTAGCAATTTTACTTGTTGTCATTTCCTGTGCGACGGAAGTGATTTCAAATTCGGCAACAATTAGTCTGGTGACGCCAATTCTGATTGCACTGGTATAAATAATTCTACAAACAATATTCTAAAACTTTATCGCCCAATCCTAAGTGAATATTTTATTCATAATTTCCTATTACCATCTTGTATTTCTATTTCAGTCTCGAAGTTTGAAAATCCATCCGCTCTACTTCTCGCTGCCAGGTGCCATTGCCTGTCAATATGCCTTCATGTTGCCCACTTCGAATCCACCAAATGCAATAGTTTTCCTCGCTGGAAAACTAAAAATCATGGACATGCTCAAGGCTGGATTTTTTCTCAATTTTATATGCCTTTCAATACTTTATGTTATGAATATCTTTTGGGGACAAGTAATTTTCAACTACTCGAATTACACTTATGCGGATGCGAGCAACCTTACCATAGTCTGAAGCTGATCTAATAAAGACAAGCTGTATTTTTAACTTATTCTTAAAGTATATAAAGGTTATTATGAACACTCACAAATGACAATACGGTAAAACATGTTGTTTATCAGGGACTCACGGAACACGCCATGTGCTTTAAAAAAAATAATTCTGAGTGAAGACATTCACGTGGTCTACCAAGAATGCACCAGATTCCTCCAATGCTATCTAATATTTATTTCCAGTTGATGACACAGAAATATACTTGTTGGATAGGTATATTTTTGACTAGTTATCTAATACACGATAGATATACACGGCCTTGGAAGTTTCAGATCCATCTTGCTTATGTTTTGTATGCTTTGTAAAACACAATTGGCATCACTTATCCGGTCAAGCATCTTTGGTATCAGCAACACCGTATTAATTATCTTTCAAATTCTACAGGTGAAATCCCTTCAACAACAATAAGCATACAACTTGATAGACGTGCATAGAAATACCCAATCATAATATAGAAGTAAGATTGGAAATTCGAAAGTTCTAAAAAAAAAGACTCATCGTTGCAAGTTTTCGTTTTTGGTTTCCGTGAATGTGTACAATATCGTATGGAGCAAGTAATTAATATGGTGCCAAATGTTTACAGGGAGGATGCAGTCAGAGCAGAGATGCAGGAGGCATTATGGTAGTGTTTGTGGCATTGCAATAAGCTTCAACGTGAATAAATCCGTATCTGCTGAAATAAGAAATACACTACCATGTCTACGCAACAATACAAAGAGGAATGTTTCTTTTGCGAGTGCATTACGCTTAAAACCCGTTTTCCCTGCATCATAACATATATACGTATCTACCGTTCTTACCCCAATGTCTGATACAACGAAGATTACAGATAACGGTTTAAAACAATTCTGTATTCAACTCAAAAGAATCCTCCTCTTATGATAAAGCCATAACTTCAGGTTTAGCCTCATTTCAGCTCAAATTTTTGTAAAAATTACAATCAATTTTCTTTAGAGGAAATATTATTTTAATTTAAACCACAGTTAAAGGTTTCATTGTATTTACTTATAACTCCACGACTTTTATGTAAGTCGGAAGTCAAAACTACACTGTAAGTCCAACATGTGTGCAATATTCCATTTCCATTTATTGTTACTTCAGTTACTTTCCAGTGTAAGTGGATAATAGTGGCGAAAACCAAAATGTGGCAAAAAAATTCAAGTGGTGCAATTGCAAAATCGCTTGTGTGGAATATCCTTGTGTCTCACATTTATTGTATATTCCGGTGCACTAGTTGCACCGGTGAGAATGTGCTGACAGGTATGCTGGAAACTGATCCAATTATGAATCGACCGCTTCCCTATGCCCTTTCTGCAACGGACTTGACCTATCTGGCAATGAAGGAGCAAGATGTTTATAACAAGCTTTCCAATTATGCGAATGAGCTGGAAAATCGACTTACTCTTATTCAGAGGTGAGTATTTTAAAACCAGTATCGGGATATAAAAATTTTTCAAAAAAAAAGCAAAGATGGCAAATATTTCCGTTGTCTTATTAAGATACATGGCGGACTATGAACAGAGTTCTTTGAGAATACTGGAAGCTTTACCGTCTGAGACTGAATCTTGGAAGAAATCCTCAAGGCTTGCTTCAAACACTGCCACTGCTTATAAAATGATACGAAGATTTGCAAAGGACTACAAGAAAGTAGAAGAGCATGTTAATAAGAGACTGGAAAATGGCAAGTCAATCTGAGCACAGCATTTTTCAGATTGTTTATCACATTTATGACTGCTTAATAGTTCAGTATAGATTTATTGTATGAACTGAAAAGCGCATCCGGAGTTCATGGATTTCCATCCGAACGGGATCACGTGGATGCTATGGAAGGACTGCTAAGACTACATTATTTCTATAATATTGATACCCAAAAAGTATAAAAACTTTAAAATTATCATTTAAATATGTACTAACGAAGAGTGAAATTTGATGTCTCAAAGTTCAAATTCAGTTTTCAGATGCAAATATGCTGGGAATGGGAACCAAAGCAGAGCTGAGTAGCCAAGATGCACTGGAAATTTCCAAATATGCCTTGTACAAAGGATACTTTACTTTGGCAATGGATTGGATTAATGCTGCAGAATACAAACAGAAAATGGTGCTTATAAACGATACCAGTGTAGCAAGCCCAGAAATTTATGAACTGCGACAACAAGTTATAACATTAGTAAGACATGCAACGCATCAAACAATTTATAAAACTTATAATACCTATACAAAATTAAGCTGGTGGATTATTCAATTATTTATAATAGCTGCTCATTGTTTCCTTAAAAGTGTGATGCTGTTTTTTTTGTATCAATAGCATGATCGAAATTGGAACACATTTGAGGACGAATCCAGCAGATACATGTATTCAACTAAACTGAAAGATTGTAAAAATGCAACAACACCAACAGTAAGAAATATTCGTCTCGAGTCATTACTTGTAGACATACACGATGACAAGGAAAATAATCATTACAGGTTTATTTCATTGTGCAATGGAAACAATTACCAAGTACGTACGTCCGAATGCAAATTACAAAAATTCGTATATTTCCGCAGAATGAGTGGATATTTAGTTACATGATTTAAAATTTAACAATTTTCAGAAGCCAGAAGAGCTCTTAAAGCTATATTGTTGGTATGACACGGAGTCAAATCCATACTGGGCTATCAATCCTCTAAAGAAAGAATTGCTTCATTCAAATCCTCCATTAGTACAAATCTATGACGTGATTGGGGACAACTGGATATCATATTTAACTAGCCGGGCTCTACCAACATTGCAACGGGCACCACTGTCCCGAGCCACACCCCGAACTGCGACTTATGCCTGGCTCAGCGACGATGACATTGGGAACATACCTCTGGCACGAAGAATTGAATTAATGACAGGACTCAATGTTATGGGAGATGAAGCTTCCGAGTATTTGCAAATCGCTGCCTACGCATTTGGCGGTCATGTTTCTACGCATGTTGATTCTGTAATTTACATTTCTCACAGTAAAGAAAGATTTTCCAAGCGTCACAAATTTCATGCCAATAATTATTTTCCTTGTTATATTTCAGCTCCCTGAAAACCCGTATGACACTGTAATCCACGAAAAAGGCAATCGTGTTGCAACGGTTCTGATTTATGTAAGTTAATCGAGTCAATTCAAAAGTATTACATAACAGCGCAATAGGGTCATAATGCCAATCATGCGCAGCAGCTAATGTGGAATCTGGAGTGGGTGCTAGTACTTGGATGCTAGGCCGAAATCGCAAGGCATTGTATTTTTTAGGCTGATCATTTTATCACAATATGTAATTACAGAATATACATAACATTATTCTGTAAAACTAGAATGAGAGTTTCTTTCAGGTGAATTTATTGGTTGTGCAAGTTTTTCATTACTCAAAGATTTACAATTAGAGCATAAGGATTTTGAGTGTTTAGTGTTTACCTATTTTTATACATATTAAAATAGTTTTATTCAATCAATCTGAAAATTTCGTTGAAATCATCGTCAGCAGAACGCTTCCTTTTAAAATCAGGCTCACTCAGTGCTGTCGCGAAATCAAAGTCTCCAAATTCATAACTATTGCTGACGCTGTCCTCAGCGCTGTCGTTGAACGCATTTTTAGATGCGTCCTCCACGCCGTCCTCTACTCTGTCGCCCACTTCTGCGGCGTCAGTGTCGCGCTTCCCGGGAAAGGCAAAGCCATCGGTGGGAATAAATAGAGCGCAGACAAATCCAACGATCAGAATGAGGCCCAATTTAGACATTGTATGAACTCCGTTTCCTGATATAAAGTATGCAAATCAATTAACGCTTCAGTACTTCTTGAGATATTATTAATATTATTAATCTTTAATTACTTTAAAAACTTACTTCACACCTAAAACAGTGCTTTCTTTTGACAAAATGTCTGATCCGTACGTGTACGTAACAAATACGTCAAATGTAATGTCCAACTCCAAAATGCTACTAAGCGTCCAGTGTTTGTTACGACTGTCAGATACCAAGTTGACAATTCATTGAAATTAATTTAATTGATTTATCTGGTTCTCCTTATGAGTCCGATCAGTTTTGTTTTGTGCCCACTTGTGTGCACTCAATTGTCGTTTTAATTAGGGTTAATTTGTACATTTTTCTTACTGCAGCTCACCAGCTAACCTTTACTTTTCAATTGGCTCAAATCTCAATTCTTCCATCACTCACCGTATGCAGAGAAATTAACCACATCGATAAGTTAGGGTTACTCGGTGAATTTCAAAACGGTTGAGCACTGTCGAAGTTTTGGGTTAAAATTAAAAGCGTTTCGGAAATGGATTATTGAACAAAAGCAGCTCTGAAAATGGAACAATAAATCATAAATCTCGTTCATTCGATGGTATTTTATGATATGGAGCAAAATGCCCGGAAGTCCTATTAGTTCCTCTAATCCTATTAGAACTCTCATAGGAAATAATATGAAGCTTTTAGCGGCGTAATCCTTTTCACTTAAACCAAGAATATTGTGTTAATCGTATCTAAATTGTTCATACTTTCCAGCTCAATGATGTAACTAAAGGAGGGCGAACAGCATTCCCGTTATTGGGAACATCGGTTATTCCTGTGAAAGGATCGGCTGTGTTCTGGTACACGTCAAGACGGAATGGATCAATTGACAGAAGAATGCTTCATGCGGCTTGCCCTGTATTCGGTCATAAATGGAGTAGGTGAAGTTAAAATTTACTTCTAAGAACTACAGATTCGGCTCAGACCCCGAGCGCCACTAGAGCTGCGTTAAGGCGTTATTTGATATCGATAACATGCCTGTGTCCTACTGCACTTGAGAAATTGCAATCTGTGTCAAATATCTAACGCAAGATACGTTTTTTCTTTCTCGAATAGTTGCTACCAAGTGGACCCATCTTCATCGGAACTTCCTGAAACGACCTTGCAGCATTATTTCTAGTGAATGAAGCAATCATTAAATATTTGAAATACTATCGAATATTTTTCTAATCTACTTCTGGAAAACCTTAACCACTGTGGGTTCAGAGTTCACACTACAGCTGTAACCAGTAACAAAGATTGATAGGATTTATTAGCATTTTTAATAATCCTATTCAATCCCGTTTTGGGATAAACAACAAGAAATATTAAATTACACGTACTTCATAAACTCTATTGAACCGATTCCGGATACGGAACATGTTAGGTGTGTAACAAAGAGTCCAAATACTTACCAATACCATATTTGGAGATGTAAAGAAATACTCTATTCTCTAGCTATAACGTCTTCCGGTGGAGCTCACGATTCG
>JAQFYT010001671.1:0-15494 GCA_034694925.1 Ceratophysella denticulata
CTGTCGCTTGTTTTGTGTTTTGTATGTTGCTTAAAAATACTCAGGTCGGTCTATCTACTACGTTACGACGTTTTATTTACAAATAAAAAACCACTACGACTACATACAAGTTAACCATGATTTGCTTCTGATCAAGCTACTTGATAGTGATTAGGCGTTGTGCTTTCCTGAGATGTAAACATATGGCAATGGCACATGATTTTTTATGCAACGCACGGGTACGGGAGGTTCATGGCATTCAGCTTATGCCAATTTTCGTTCACTTAGGTTTTTGCTACATGTCTTGATTGTAAATAAATTGTTCGGAAATTGAAATAAATGCCTATATGATAAAGATTATTTTTCATGTCCACGGAGTTATTCTGACATAATTATATGAACCTGCTTGCATAAGGATAAATTTCATTCCAAGGCTTATTTCCGCTTAACAAGTTTAAGATGAAACTTAAGCACAAAAACTTTAATTACTAATTCACTCCAAATAACCCTAAACCGACTAACCGCTAAATTGCTTGGGAAATCAGTTATTTTATAGAATGCGGATTAACGATAATTCAAAAAAATAAACTAGTAACCAGGGGAAATCTACGAAAGTATAACGTGAATCTGTATCGTGCCTCGTGGACTTAAAATCATATTCAATTTGAGCGCACGTACGATGTAAACTATTTATGTTGCGCAATACACCTGAAATTTCTACGGAAAGATTTGACGTATTACAACATATGAATTTGGATATAGAAGTGTTGAATTGAGGCAATGGGTTATATTTAATTTATATGCATGTGAGCATCCTTGGGAGGAAACATTCCAGTTTTTCACCTAAAAATCAAGCTGAAAATTTTTGTTATTGCTAGGAAGAGCTTCAAGTTTATGCTTTCATGAAATTAGAAATTATGCTAATTCTTTGGTGTTATACATTTAACTCGGTCCCGGAGATAGTTACTTATTCCAAGCACACGACACGCGTTAGCGCGTTTCCTCAAAGACACAAATTTTTTCAATACCAGAAGATATGTTCCAATCGAAGCTCAATTGTTGGGGATGGAGGGACTTGAATAGATTAGGCAAGTTTTTCAATTTAACTTGATTTAATGAAAGGTTACTTGACCCTGAGAGACATAGACACTCGAACAAGATCGTGCCAAAGTAAAACCAAAAGAAATGCCTTTTACAATTACCGTACCTACCTACGCCTCGTGATTACTGATCGATCTTATGATAATTTCTCCGTCTGGATTTAATTTCATTTCGCTGGAGAATTATCAATTTTTTTTGGAGAAACCTTCGGCTCAATAAATTTTAAACAGCTCAGTTATATTGCAATTAATTTGAGCATTGATGTTAGTTACATGCGAGTAATTAGAGCAATTCGTCAATAAAACACTAACATTTACGCCGCAGTGCGTTCCTTATTAATCCCTCACAGAAAAAATGAAAATGTACGCAAACGTAATTACATTTGTGTTGAACTGCTTAATTAAGTTTTCCCAATTTAGGGGCTTTAAAACATCGACAAAGTATGTTGTACATGTACAAAGGACTCAAAATTCTATCAAACAAACAAGTTACAGTTGTAGTGTGCCAAACCGGTACCTCTAACAACTTTTTTTTACATGTCATGTTCTTATAAACATTTAAACTAACAAGGAAGACTACATGGTGGTGAGTGAGTAGGGACTGCGGAGGATCAGGAAGGTCGAGTCAATTGATGCGTCCTGAGCTAATCAAAGTATTGATGGGAAGGTAATAGGTTCAGCAATGTTAATCCAAATCTTTATAAATACAAGACAACTGGTTAATTTCCATTGTTCGAAGAGTTGTTCGAACAACTTCCACTTTCCTACTGTATTTCTGCTCTATAATATCTAATTTCAATAAGGACAATTACCTGACATAACACGGAATTTGGTATTTGTGGAATTCAAAGGATTGATTCAAGTTCGATAAATTTTTAAGGTGTGCTAAGTGGTTTTCTGACGGATTAAAGTGTTAAACAAGTTACGGATTGTTGATTTTTCGACATGGTTGGGGAAGGTAAAGAAACTTGATTTATATTTATTCAATTTAATTTATGCATTTTTAGGTAGAGCACCGATTAACCTTGTTTGCAATTTTTAATTTAGCATTTAGCGAGCTATAAAATTCGCAATTTAGATATAGTTAACGTAGGTATATATGTCTCTAATGAGATATAGCATGAGTTAATAGAACAGGTTTTGTTTGCATCTAAAATTGTCATTCACATTTGCATAATCTGTGTGTGGTATAAGTAAATATAGAGACAATAAAACTTAACAACGTAGGTGGCATACGTAATCTTTACTGTTATCTAATATCGTATGTATGAGATAACGCATAGGTACAAGGAATAAGTATAATTTGGACTCCTAACTTGTAATTACTAATTGAGAATATTTCATATAGGGGACAATGTTGGCATTACAGGTATAGGTAATAAATGTCCACTCAAACGCATTCAACACAAACTCTATATCCTTTTGGTGTTTGACCTGACTGCTCTAAAAAATTCTAGACTATTGTAAAAAGGTCTCAGTTTTTTAAGCACGTGGTCCCATAAATTACGTTTATTCCTCTTTAACCTTGCAAAATTAAGAACGTGTAAAGTAGCATTGGGTATGCAAACGTATTTGATGTAACGAAATGGGTTTATTTTCGGCTCTATGTACATCTACCATGATCGAAATTCGAAACTTTGATCACACAGAAGTAATTTTGTGTATCGGGTTATTTTGGATATGGCCGTTTACGAGTGACTGTTCGTAAAGAAATGTTACTGACAAATTCATTGGTAGCATAAGAAGATTCTGAATGGCATACGTAAGGCATTTTAACCTTGAACTGAGTATGTAAAATATTTTAGTAAAAAAATATTTTAAGCAAAATTCCGGGATCTTAAGGCAGAGTTCCTAGGCGTTGCACCATGCTATTTACCATAAGCAATCATGGTATAGTTCGGTATCGATTATAGCTAAACATACAAAGTACCACGGGTGGAAAACCTACCACATGAACTAGAATTTCCTCCTGCGGAAGAAAAATTTCCTCAACAGAATTTTTCATTAATTTCTTCAAAATTTTCGAATTCATGATAGGAATAACAATAAGGGAAAAACCTTTATTTTCGATCGATTGAATTTTCCCATTTCATTTGTTGAGGAAATAGATATACATGTTACAGGCCGTTTGTATTTCCAGGCCCGATTTATCCGGCCTAGGCCTTAAATATCTTGAGGCGTAGTTAATGCCCTAAACGGGCGTTATAAACACCGATAATTGAATATGTTAACACTGATTCTAGACCATAATTTTATGCTCTTTCCAATGGTGCCATTCATTTGTTGCTCTCGTGTAATAAATCAATTTCAACATTTTACAAGTTTCGAAACTGTACTTCAACTATCAATGGTTGAACACGTTTTTTTTTAGAGAGATTTACGAAGCATCATTGGAAGGAGCATAAAATGTTGGTCTAGTATTAACTTATTCAATTTCGATGTTTTTAACACCCGTTTAGGGCAGTAACTACGCTTCAAGAAACATACGCCCTGCAAGATACACCTACAAATCAGACACTTCCAATAGATTGAGTATGAGGAGTGGGTAAATTTTGCGCGCGTAAGCGCGCAAAAATTTTTTGGGTTATAATATACAGTAGATGCGTAAAAAATCAAGGATTGCCTTTTCAGGTCTACTTTTCTAAAGCCGAAATAGTGAGCATTCATGAGCAAAAGATTATAAAAACAACTTGAATAAAAATTCCAATAAATTAGTGTGCGTTGGGTTTTTCTTTCCTCTCCCATCCTTCCCTTCTCTTCCTCCTCTCTCCCCTCCTTCCCTTTTTTCTTTCCTTTCCTCTTCACTCCTTTTTCTTTCCTTTTCCCCCTCTCTCCTTCTCTTTTTTCTTTCTTTTTCTCTTCTCTCTCCTCTCCTTTTTCTTTCCTTTTTCCCCTCTCTCCTTCCCTTTTTTCTTTCCTTCCCCCTCTCTCCCCCTCCTTTCCTTTCTCCTTCTCCATGTCCAACGTATTCCAGTCAAAAATCAAAAATTTAGGAAATATAAACCACAAACTACAAATATTTTGTGAAAATTCTCTCTTTCTTTCCTCCTTTTCTTCCTCTTTTTCCCTTCTCCTTTTCCCTTTTCCTTCCTTTCCCCCTTCTTTTTTTTTTTTCTCTTTTTTGTTTCGCCAAAATTTCTTCATGCGCTCCGCATGTCCGCATGGTAGATTTTCCACCCGTGCAAAGTACACATAATAATGGCAGTTAAAGCGGGTAATTAAGACCTATTTATATTGTATTTTACCTTAGATGCATACTTAATAAAATGCTGAGGCCCGATTTTTTATATTTAGCGTGTTTAAATTAATTGATGTAGAGAGTTTGAGCGAACTCAACTCTGCGGGAATTTGAATCAATATGGCTCGACTCAGCTGAACAAGTGTCCAGTTTATGAAACGTGTATCGATCTCCCTAACTCCTGACTGACGTTGCGCCTCTGATGGATAGAGGTCGAACACAGATTCCCTTGAAATTTGCTCTTAACGGGCTTCAAAAATTGCCACATTAAAAAAATTCACAAACTTTTCAAACAAAGTTTTCGAACAAGGCTAACGTAGGTTATCCATTTTGTTGAATCTATGAATATGAAGTCGCATAACCTGACTAACTAATGTATGCTAGCAGAAATCATTCACAGATATAGTTTCCACATTATTTGGACAAACTTACGATGAAATAATTCAAAAAACAAAATATTTGCTTGAATTTTGCAAAATTAAAATCTATGAATTTCGTCTAGAAGTACATCATCTATGTTTGAATAATGACTTACAGAAGCCCATCAAGCATGGGTTACCCTGGTTGTTTCGAATGTGGAAGCCATACAGGCACTAGTACTGGCAAAATCATTGAAGCAAGCCTTGACGAGACGAAAAATTTATGCCTTGGTTACGGAAAATGTTTCGGTCGAGATGAAGTAAATCATTAGTTTAATTTTATAGTTTACGGGTTGAGTGGAATAGTCTTACAGGTTCTGGTCTGTTGACTCATTAGGTACATTCTCCTCCAAGTCTTCCACGGTGTTGTGACCATTACGAAATCGGAATTAAACATGATGGGATTTTCGGACACGGATTTGGACAGTGTGGCCAAACTTTGGTGCTGGACTCTGCAACAATTTAAGAAATGTGTTTTTCTTAGCCCTGCTCACTTGGTAAATATTTCAATGCATGTGCAAAGTTATTGTTATTGCTAATACGCTTTAAATATTCTTAAATAACATTTATCATAACAATTGAAAGATTACGGACAACTGTGACGAACTCTTTCAACACGATGAAATTTCAACTGGAATGAAAACGGGAACAGAAATGGATTTCAACTCGTCACTGTTTGTGTTGAAACCAAGTTTTCAAACATTTGAAAAACTACTAAAAATTGCTGGAACCTTTAACAATTTCAAACAAGGTAATTTTTACATTCCAAGAATGGATCATGTGAGTATCAACGATTTTAAGCTAAAAACGCAATATTTTCAGATAATGCCGATAATGCTCTCAGTAAATACTTCAACAATTGGAATAATCCATCACTTAAAGCCTTCCACAACCTTGCTCAAACAATTGGGTTCGTCAATCGTAATTAGAAAATGCCAATCCACTTCAATATACAATCAGACAAGTTTATTTATTGCTATTTATGTTACAGTCACATCAGTAAAAAATTGGTTCGAGCTGATAGCCTTCCATGGATAGATGGAAAAAATCAGGTTTGAAATCAATCTAATATTATTTGCATACTTCGTTGTTTTATTTCTTAATTTTGTAATCAATTTTGGAAACATTGTACAATTGCAGCTAACTGCTCCTGCTTTCTTCCAAATATATTTCCAACATGTTCTCCCACTTTTGACCAGTCAGGAGGTGTGTGAGTTGTCAATTTGAGTATCGGTAATTATTCAAAATAATGTAAACACGTATTACACTCTGTGTGTATCCATTTCTGTAGATTGGTTCGGTTCAAAAATTTGTGAACAATTTCTTGGAAGCAAACAATTTTCCATTAGGAAGTTCTGCAATCGCCCAAAGCGTGACATTCCAAGAAAGCCAAGAAGCTTACAAAGGCACCATAGCCGTTATTGGTATGAGCTGTCGATTTCCTGGAGCCAATTCTCCAGCTGAATATTGGAAACTCCTTTCGGAAGGACGTGAGGCAATTCGAAAGTTACCATCAGATCGCTCTTCTCTTGGCCATGCTGAAGCCTGGGAACTAGAAGCTGGTTTTCTCAATTGTGCTATCGACATGTTCGACAACAAGTTCTTCGGAATCAGCCCACGAGAGGCCTTGCTCATGGACCCACAGCAGCGCCTCCTGTTAGAGGTGACTTGGGAGAGTTTGGAGGATGCAGGGATTAACCCCCAAAGTCTTAAGAATTCGGATACCGGAGTCTACGTCGGAATGTGGCAACAGGACTACGAGCGAATTATTTTGGCAGATCAGAAAGGAGTTTCTGAGGTGACGGATGCCTCCCATTTCCTGCATACTTTCTTAGGAAATAAGTACAGTGCAACAGCGTCCAGAATTTCATTTTGCTTGGGACTCAATGGTCCTGCACTTGCGGTTGAATCCGGCTGCTCTTCGTCGCTTAACGGAGTTCATTTGGCCTGTGAAAGCTTGCACAACGGGGAAACTTCATTGGCTCTAGCAAGTGGAGTCAATATGATTCTGCTTCCGTTGAATCCATTTTCTGGAAGAAATGGCGATACTCAGGAGTCGGTGGTTTTGTCCAAGGACTTCCGCTGTAAAACATTTGATGAGAGCGCAAATGGATTCGTAAGGTACATGTTCTAGCAATATTGCTTTGACCAATTGATTAAGACACAAGGGAATCAATTGCTTTTACCTGATTCCCATAGAGCTGAAGGATGTGGAGTTGTTGTTTTGAAACGATTTGAGGATGCTCTTCGAGATGGAGACAAGATCATGTCTATAATTAGAGGCTCTGCCGTGAACAACGACGGGAATGGAACAAGCTTTGGAACCCCGAATGAGAAAGCACAGGAAAAAGTATACCGTGCAGCCATGAAACGAGCCAATGTGACTCCAGCCGAAGTTACCTTCATAGAAACGCATGGAACAGGCACCGTTGTGGGTAAGTTCAGATTTGGAAATGATACATAGAATAGCGCGACGAAAAATGAGTATCGGTCTGGATACAATACAATATATTCTCATTCTCGGTTTCCGGAGATCCATCATCTATTTCATATCATTTGACTCTGAATAAACATGTTCTTGTTTGGAAGCCTGAATAAATGATTGTAGAGACATCATCTCATTGAAAGAGCATTAAGTGAAATCAAAATGTTGTTTCTTTCAGGTGATCCAATTGAGATGTACGCGGTTGCACAAGCTTATTCGGAGAACAGAACTGAGCCCTTGCTCGTGGGTTCAGTGAAGACTAACATTGGTCACTGTGAAGCCGCTGCCGGAATTGCCAGTTTAATCAAGGTTATCCTGTGCATTCAAAATGAAGCCATTCCACCGCATCTGAACCTGAAAACTCTTAATCCGCGCATTGATCTGGACCGAATTCCAGCTGTGATTCCAATGAAGCTCACTGAATGGACCGCAACGCCCAAGATTGCTGCTGTGAGCTCTTTCAGCATGAGTGCTACCAATGCTCATGTGATTCTTCAAGAACCGCCAAGGCGTAGGGCAATAACTCCTCCGAACACGGACTCAATGCACATGATCACTATCTCTGCTAAATCCGAAGAAGCACTCAAAGTCCAAACCGACAATTACTACGATTTTGTCAAAGCTAACACCAGTATACCTTTGGCAGACATAGCATATTGTGCAAATCTTGGCCGTGCATCTCTACCGCACCGAATTTCAGTTGTGGCCACTAACACCTCACAACTAGTTTCCAAGATGGATAAACGAAATTACATAATGGGAAAGGCAAACACCGTGAAAAGCAAGATTGGTTTCGTTTTCACAGGACAAGGGTCACAGTACATTGATATGGCTAATGGACTGCAAGATACGTTTCCAGTATTCCGGAAAGCTATCGAAGTTTGCGAATTGCTATTTCAGTCCAGTTTGAACGAATCGTTCAAAAACGTAATTTGGAACGATAATGGTCTTCTCAATCAAACACTGTATTGTCAACCAGCCATTTTCTGCATTCAGTATTGTCTCCTGCAACTCTGGGATTCCTTTGGCATTAAACCAGACTATGTCTTGGGGCATAGCATTGGCGAGTTTGCTGCGGCGGTCTGTGCTGGAATATTGACATTGGAAAATGCTATGAAGCTTGTGGTATCACGGAGCAAATTGGTAAACGAGCTTGCCCCGGGTTCTATGCTGGCCGTCCGAGCTTCTTTAGAAAGCGTGAAAGATGCTATCAAATCGTTTACAGGATCCAGAAAAGATACATGGATCGACATCGCAGCTGTAAACTCACCTGAAGAAGTGGTCGTCTCAGGTCAGTCAGACCATGTGAAGCAATTTGAAGAGCTCTGCACGAACAACGGTATTAAATTCGTGGCCATTCCAGCAACACACGCTTTTCATTCTCGGGAGATGGACAGCGTTCTGCAAGAATTCGGAAAAACTGCAGAAACTGCAGAAATTGGGAAACCTAAATGCATTTACGTTTCCGGCACATTGGCCAAGGTCATGGAACAGATCGAATTTGGTGGTCAGTATTGGCAGCGTCACCTACGAGATACGGTTAGGTTTTCCGAAGCCATTAACCTTGTATGGGCGGAATGCAAGACTCTCGTTGAAGTTGGAGCTCAACCAATTTTACTGGGATTAGCCATGGCGAATGTTGATAACAGCAACAATGCTGGAGTATTCTGTCCCTCACTTCGGCGTAAAGATAACCCCACCTCGGCATTCTACTCGGCCATGAGCAAACTTTACGTTAATGGTTTTGACTTGGACTGGACGGTAATCTACGGAGTACGACAGAAAACGGTGAGCTTGCCACATTACCCATTTCAACGACAGAAGTATTGGTTCGTGGACGAAGAAGCTGCTGAGGATGACCAGACCCCAATTGTCCATCCACTTCTTGGACGTGAATTTCTGTCACCATTAGCAGAACTTGTCTTCTGTCAGACGTTGAGATTGCGAGAGCTAGCTTACTTGGAAGACCACAAGGTGGCAGACTATGTCGTTGTACCTATGGCTGGTCTTTTGGAAACTTTCATGGCAGCCAGCCGAGAAGTTCTGCAGGGCGGTGCTCAGAATAAGTTTCCTATTACCATCGAGACCCTAGCAATTGAAGCCGCTTTGCCATTGGAGAACAGATGCCGAATACAAACTGTGGTTAGTTCTGAGGCTAACCAATCATCATCAGATGATACTGTCCAGTACAAAATGACAGTTAATCGGAAAATGGAAACACACTACGACAAATGGAAGCGCCATGCCCAGGCCGTATTTACACCAAGTTCTAAATTGCCGGAGAACAATGTCTTGAATTTAGAAGAGCTCAAATCAACATTAACCCACAAGGAGTCACTAGAGAGCAGCTACCAAACCATTGCAGAGGTTGGTATCCAGTTTGGACCAAGATTCCAGAGTATTGCGTCAGCATGGTATGGGTCAGAGCATCTGCTCACAGAAATCCACGTGCCCGATGATTCCGCTCAATACATTTGTCATCCAATTGTGCTCGACGCCATGATTCAAACATATGCCTTCCGGGAGTACTTGCTTCAGACTAAAGAATCAAACGATAAGGAAGCTAAGAAACAACTTTACTTACCCATTAGCGTCAAGAAGTTCACATGGCTTTCCAAAACATCTACCAAAACCGTGTTTGCTCACAGCACTGGTAAAACCGGAAATGTGACACTTTACAGTGAGAATGGAGAGCAGTTGGCCGTTATGGAAGGATTGGAGCTTCTTCAGACCACAACGCAGTCTGTTATTCGGGCAATTCGAGCAGATATGGTGGAAGTACCAGGGTTCATGTGTGACCGTTGGAGGCCAGCTATGGGAAAAACCAGTTCGCGAGTGAATACCGCTAAGATTCCACATGCATCGGTAACCTGCGAAGGTGTCTTGAAAGGCATGGAAGGCGTTAAGGACTGGCGGGACGATTTCGGTCGACTCATTGACACGAATGTCCTCCTATTATTGATGAACGCGGTGTATGAGTGTGCCTGGCCATGGCCACAAGAGGGCGGAATATTAACCGCAGAGGATTGGCAGAAACTTTTGCCCCCAGCTGTGGCTCCACAGGTCCGTTTTTCCTGTTTTCGAAAAGTCATATAATTTCACATTGGGGCATATTCAGTCCCTGTTAATATTACCGACATTTCCAAAAATAAATATATTTTGTATTTCCTTACTATTAAAGATCTGTAATTAACAAGTTATATAATATATTTATTTCAGATTGTTACTGTATACCTCCAACAACTGGAGGATTCGGGCTACTTGGCTGCTGTTGACGAGGGCAATACCCAGTTCCGTGTGCTCAAAAGGCTGAAGACAGTAGAGGAGATTGAAATTGCAGTTCTTGAGGAAAAAGCCGAGTTCGTCAAATTGCCCTTTGACACGCAAGTCGAGTTAAATTTTGCAGAATACTATGGAAAGAACTTACCTCATGTTCTGATGGGACGAATGACCCCGCTCGCCTTCCTGTTTCCTGACGACGAGTCAGCCTTTGCCTCCAAATACTACTACACCCATTCCCATGCCTACAACCATCAAAACGTACTCATCCGAGCTGTGTTCACGGACCTAGTTAAGGACTTAGCAGAAACGTCGTCAAGGGACGGAGTACTCCGTATCCTTGAAGTTGGCGCAGGAACTGGAACCACTGCAATCAACTGTATCGCAGCTCTCAACGAAATGAAAATACCATTTCACTATACGTTCACGGATATCTCTCCGCTCTTTCTAAGCGAAGCCAAGACAAGGCTAGGACTCGGGTCAGAGGTTACCTTCCAAACCTTCAACGTAGAGCAAGATCCCTTGTCACAAGGACTTGTGCCAGAGGAATTCGACATTGTAATTGCATCCCAAGTTATCCATGCTACTCCGAGTATTCTGGACTCCCTGCGCAACATAAAGAAGGTTCTTCGGGTTGGCGGACAACTTATCCTAGGAGAAGCATTCCAGGCACGAGCTTTCTATATGTTTATTTGGGGCATGTTAGACGGATGGTGGAAGTTTACGGACTTCCGTGTTGGCAGCAAGATGACGGCCCTTGCGAGCGCGGAACAGTGGTCCAACTGTTTGAAGACTCTTGAATTCGACAACATTGTTTCCGAGCAGGGAATTGTATTGGGCGTTATTGCGGGACGAAATACTACTGCTTATACCACTGACTCCAAAATTCCGGAAGCTGCGGGAAAGAAATGGCTTGTTTTCAGGGATTCAAGTTCTCTGAGTGATGGATTAACGGAAAACTTTCGTTCGAATGACCGCAGCGTCACAATTATGACCACGAGTACAACCGAGATCTCACATGAGATCTGCATTGACCCTCACAATGAGGCGGATTTCTTGAACCTGTTCAGCAATCACGAGAACCTTCCCGAAGGTGTTTTGTATCTCTGTACCGAATTTGAAGAAAACAATGTAGTGGAGATCCAGCGTCAAATTTCGACAACATTAATCCATCTGTTAAAGGCGTATGACACGAACGCCCACCAGTTCAAAGTTCGACCTAAATTCGTACCCGTAACTCGTGGGGTGTACAACATTGGGGATGCGGAACCTGGAAATCCCAATGGATCCACTGTCTGGGGTATCTTGAAAGTCTTCCGCAACGAGTATCCCAACATGAGTCTCTCCCTAATTGATCTCGACCAGAGCAAGTCAAACTCGGAGACTCAGCAAATATTCTCCCAAGTCTGGAGTCAGGACGATGATATTTTCGTGGCATTCCGTCAAGATAAAAAATTCGTGATGCGGCTGGCTTATATCGACAAACCACCAGTGCCCGTGAGTATTCCTCACACGGATCGATTTAAATTCATTAACCCACCGAGCGGAGCCTTTTCCGATATTGAAATCGGACCTTTTCCAAAGAAAGATCTTGATGATGAAAATGTGGAAATTGAAGTTCGTGCAACAGCCCTTAATTTTAGAGATCTCTTCATGGTTCTTAAACCGGACGGGTTTGAGCTACCAGATGACAATGCTGTGATTACATTGGACTCAGTGGGGCTGGACATGTCCGGCGTGGTGGTGTCCATTGGTTCAAAGGTAAATCGATTCCAAGTGGGTGACGAAGTTTTTGGGTTTACCACACACGGAGCGCTCGGAAGTCATACCATGGCACCACAGAAGATGCTCATGAAAATCCCGAATAACATGACCTTTGAGGAAGCCTGTACCATCCCATGTGCTTTCATCACTGCCCATATTGCACTCGTTGAAGTGGCGAAAATTACAAAAGAGGACCGAGTCCTCATCCACGTGGCCACCGGTGGCGTTGGCCTTGCTTCCATTCAAGTTGTACGTTCCGTTGGATCGGAAATCTATGCCACCGCAGGGAGCAAGCGAAAACGAGCTTATTTACGTGCCATGGGAATTAAGAATGTTTATCACTCACGTAACACTAGCTACGGGGAAGAAATCATGCGTGACACGAACGGAGCTGGAGTGACAGTTTTGCTCAACTCACTCACCGGACCCAATTTCAAGGAAACTTCCTTAGATGTCTGTGCCTCGGGTGCTAGATTCGTTGAAATTGCCAAAATTAATATTTGGAAAGTTGAAGAGGTCACTGCACTTCGACCCGACGTCCAGTACACAATCGTGGATCTGAGTACTAAAGAAGGAATCAAGAGTATCGGCGGAGGCACTGAGGCTGACACGGAGGAAAACTTTGCCAAGATTGAGCATCTCGTCGCCAACGGGACATATGTGGGACTACCGAGTGTGACCTTCCCTTTGACCCAGATCCGAGATGCCTTCTATTACTTTCAGAAGGCGTTGCATATTGGTAAAATTGTTGTGCGCATGCCCAGGTCAAAAGTGAGCGGGGTCGGAAAGTTCACGCATGCCAATTGGATCTTCAACGACAAGAGTACGTACTTGATTACCGGTGGCCTTGGAGGAATTGGCGTAGAAGTAACGAAATGGATGCTCACGGTTGGAGCCAAAACAATTGTTTTGGTTGGCAGAGCTCTGCCAAAGCGCAATGTTCAACAATTGCTCGACGAGTGGAACGCAGCCGGGAGCAATATCATTGTTATACAAGCCGACGTGGGTGATCTGGAGAACTGTAAACAAGTGCTGGAAAACATCAAGGAAAGGGGACTCCCACCGCTTCGTGGAATTATGCATGCCGCAGGCGTTCTTGCAGACAACCTACTCATGAATCAAAACGCGAAGGACTTCGAGTACGTCCAGAGACCAAAGGTGCACGGTGGATGGTATTTGCATTCGCTGACAGTCGAATACCAACTCGAGTTCTTCGTGATGTTCTCGTCGTTGTCAGGCATTCTTGGAATGATGGGTCAGTACAACCACGCTTCAGCGAACAGGTTTTTGGATTCACTTACACACTACCGAGTGGCGATGGGACTGCCGGGTACTACTATCAATTGGGGTAAGCAATATTATACTGATTGACTAGAATAATTTTACCATAATATTTGAAACTATAAATAACACCTTGTTCATTATTATTTTTCTTTACCATTTGCAGGCGGATGGAGTGATGTGGGTGCAGCAGCCCATATTGCTGCTTCATCAACCGCGGAAGTGTTCAGTGGAATGCGAGCATTTACCCCAGCCCAAGGAATTGCTGCACTTGACTCCGTCATGTCCTCTCGGGACACTCAGGTCGGTGTAACCGAAGTGACGGATTGGAGTTTGGTGAAGGAAATGTTCCGTCAGGGCAAGTACTTTGATGAAATGAAGTCCCACAAAATGGACGACAGCAAGTTTGACCGATACGATCATCTTATTGAAGACATCAAGAAAGCTACCACGACTGAGGAGCGGCAGGAAAGGATTCAAATCTACATTGCCGCCATTTTGAAACAAACCCTCAATCTTCCCCAAACTGAGGTACTGGATATCGATCAGGACTTCTCCGAATTCGGGGTGGATTCCCTCATGGCCATGGAGTTGAAGAATCGACTCCATGATGTTCTTGGGGACAAAACTTTGAGCATTAGTTCACTCCAAGAGAATCGTACCATTCGAAGCCTGTCCACCTATTTGACTCATGTCCTCGAAACAGAGTCTATCGTTGTTCGACCATTGGCTGATGTCATTAAAGAAGATGTGGTCTTACCGGAAAGCATCACGTCAGCGGAAGTGCCTGCCGTTAAACCATCCCAGTTCAAATCCGTGTTGTTCACCGGTGCCACGGGTCATTTAGGAATTCATTGTTTAGTCGAAACCCTTCAGGCCTCGCAAGATCTGGCTATTATCTGTCTAGTAAGAGGAGAATCTGATGACCTTGCCAAAGTGAAGCTTGAAAATTCGCTTACGCGTTATAGAATCACTATCGATAACTTCGACAGAGTTACCGTCGTTGCTGGGGACGTTACAAAGGACAACTTTGGTCTGAGTGACGGGACCTACGAGCGACTTGCGGCTGAGGTTGACGCCGTTATTCACTGTGCCGCGAAAACGAGCCATGTGGAAAATTACCATGACGGAACCAAACAGGATCTGAGAACGCACAACGTTGTTGGACTAATCAATGTTCTCAAATTCACATCTACCTCTAAGAACAAACGCCTTCTGCACGCATCTACGCTCCTATCAGCCAATAAATTGACCGAAGATGGACTTCTTGCAGAGGAATACCCAGACGAAGAAGACCTTGGTGAATTAATCAAATGGGGATACCCGCTCTCTAAATTCGTGGGTGAAAAGCTCCTGTCTCAAGCCAGACAACGGGGGGTTTCCATTACCGCCATTCGATTTCCTGGGCTCTTCGGCAGCACGGAAACGGGTTACATGCCACCAGGCTACAACCATCTCTGGTCCACCGTGCTGGCTTCCATCAGAGTCCGTTTGGTACCCCAACTCAATGACCACTCCGGAAACGGTGTTCCAATCATGGCAGTTGACTCAGCGGCCAAAGTTGCGATGGGCATTTTTCTCAATGACACCTCAGAAGATGGTGTTTACAATTTCACATGCAATTCTTTCGCATCGGAGGAGCTCATTCAGCAAGGGTTGAATGAGCACGGGGTTTCCTGTGAATTCGTCCCATTCAAAGAATGGCGTGAGGCGGTGTTTGAAGAAGCTGGTGGGAATTTGCTGGGGCCTGTGGCGGCGCTATATGCGGATGAGGATGGACAAACAAGGTTATACACCCTGCATTCCTTATCCAGGGAAACAGAGAATATCGATGTGTCGGACTTCAGTCCCAAAACTAAGCGAAATTACCCGGCTGTGGCTAGCGTGATACAGGAGGCTGGAATTGTTATTCGAAGGCATTTGAAAGCTCATTTTGAAGACGCCGCAAC
>JAQFYT010001672.1:0-15492 GCA_034694925.1 Ceratophysella denticulata
GGCGAGCGCTTGCGTGCGGTTGACAACATTACGCGACAACGCGACGGGCCATGGTTGCCATGGCTTCTCTTGCTAGTACTTTAATACAATCGTATATTTTGTCTTAAAGTTGGAGCAAGAATCAACAGATTTTAGAACCACATTTATAGGTAGGTAAGAATTTCTCGGAATTTCTCATTTTGTACGTCGGAGAAGATTGCATAAGCATAGCCTACAGATAACAAACTTCAGGAAACTTGTTCATACGCAGTCAATGCGTTCGTAAATTAGCAAATGGTACAACCATGCTTTATATTTGTAAACGTATTAGCAGACGAGATTTCACTATTTTTTTCAAATCATATTAAAATTTTCTTTTGGTTAACTAAATTCCTTACTTGATGTGTTATATATAATCAGTCTAGGAGTGTCATAATCCGACCGGTTTAAAAAGTAAGAGCCTTAAATGAAAAAAAAACGTGTTGGAAAGCCATTGAAATATTAAACTCCAAGTTATGTCATGCATTACGAGAGTTGCGTGCTTCGTTTCTTGTTCTCACAAATTAGAATATTATATAAATCAGTTTTTCCCTGTGTGACCAGGGTGAAGGAGGAAATTGTAACCCAATACAACAATATCTTTGTGCTCCACTACCATATCTGATCAAATCAGGTTAACCTTGTGTGTACATTCCAATCCAGACAATCTGTTCTCTTTTTTTTTTGCCAGACGCAGACTAGTTTTTACGGAAAGAAGCGCTAAGCATTTAGCATTATAAGGTATATATTTCTGATGACACTTCCAACTAGCAATTTTCAACTCAAATGTTCAAGAAAGATGTAATTATTTATGAAGGACACTTCAAAATATAAATATTTCCTGTATGCATTTACAAGACGATTCGTCAAGCGATAGCGACCCGACGGGAGTAAAGCCCACCAGACGACAGCTCTATTTCTGGAGAGCTTACCTATTCTCATATTAATTGGCTGTAAGTTATAGCATACTAGAACTAGTAGCTATAATTGAAGGCGGTTGGTTCTAAGAATGAAGAACTTGCTTCATTGTTCTTATACCCAAGTGGACTGGGCTAGTAAATATGCTGGAGTGAGAGCTTGTTCTCCTTGTGGACGCGTCTTTTGCCAGAGATCTCTATGCTCAGGACATTGGGCACTATTTCTTCTAGCTCCACTCTCATCTCGGCCTCCACTCCAAGTTTGCAGCTCAAGTTCAGCTCACGGAAATCAGCTCTTTTCTCTCCGTGTCGCTGTCTAGTGAGCAACTCCTCCGCTTTCTACTGCTTCTCGATTTGCCCATCGCTACATATTATTCCCAGGTAAGCAAATACTGTTTCAAATCTTTAACTAATTCAAGTCACTGGAACACTTGCTTAAATAATATTACCCGTTTTAGTATTTAAAGCGTTAAAGATTAACGATCATATTTTTAGTTCGATTCAAACTTTGTCCAAATTTCCGTTTTCAAATTCATTCCGAATCAGGCAAACTACGGAACGGGAATATAATTTTTGGTTTAACTGTATTACTAGTTTACTAGAGTCTGAATCATTTGATATGGCAAATGCTCCAATGACGCCGTTGATGCATACGATGCAATTAAATCTTTGTAGCCGTAATTGAGCTTTTCTTATTCAATTAACTGAATTTCTGTACATCGCACGACTTAATTTGAAATTTCAAGTGAGCACTTTATCTAAATTAATCATGAGACCGGACGTGCTTGCACATGGTCAAGCAGAAGGTCATTTTGATTTGTTCCAACTGGCATATTCTCGGATGATGCAGGCTTGATTAGAGTCGAGTGGTATTTATTCAAGCGCAATATCCTCAATGCGGAGTACAAACAAGTCATAGCGTTGAACTTTGAATAAACACTCCTAGGTACTAATCGACTATGCTTAAACTTGATTGTATAGATCATATCAATAATGTCGAGTGGACCTTCTGACGAAATTTCTAATGGACACAGCCACGGCTTATCTAATGGACATTACAAGCCAAGCCCAATAATTGTCAATGCAGCCGAGTTGAAGAAGAGTCGCGGAGTTTTGGGAAATCATTACCAGGTGAGCTGCAGCTCAGTTGATAATGAATCGGATCCTCCAGGCTCACCGATTGGACCCAGGACAGGTGCTACTCCAGGTAAAACCCAACTCAAACAATGCCTAATTTTGCTGGAAAGTTTGAACAAGCTTTACTAACATTTTCTGGTTTGCTCCACCCGAATTAAATTAATACCTAACGTCTTCTTCAATAATTGTATTCTCTATGAACTCTGAATTGAAATTCTAACAATGTGAATTGTTTCCTTACAACTAAAGTATTGGTTTGTATATGCGTATGATATAGATACAAAATACACACATGAACCGGTAGCGATGCACTTTAACCTCAAAGAGAATAAATTCATAGTGTTATATATCCCCAGTAAATATGTAACCTTGAAACTCATCAAGAAGTTTGCCGTACTAGAAAAAACAACTTGTTTCAATGTCGACTGCGTACTAATTAATTCATAGCTCACATGCGAACGAACAGGAAATTATAAGATCAAGTGTAGGGAGTATGTGTTGCAACAAATCACTCGCAATTGCTTATTTTCATTAGCCTATTCTTTGGCACCGAGTCTCGTTAATGCGAGATTCGTAACATAGTCGCTTTTGGCAAGGTAAATAGTTTTTGTTGGTGATATGTTTGATTTTTTTTTTAAATTTATACACAGGCCATGAAAAATGCAGCTTTCACCATGATTTGGAATTGGACCATAAGCCACCCACTAGAGAGGCGTTGATTCCCAGCATGTCTGGAGCCTACAAGCAGCTTATCCGCAGTCTGGGCGAGAATCCCGAGCGTCAGGGCTTGCTGAAGACACCGGAACGAGCTGCAAAAGCAATGCTATTTTTCACCAAGGGCTACGATCAATCTTTGGAAGGTAATGCATACCTGAAATTCTCAATTTCGAATTTTGGCCTACAGCTGCATTTGAAATTCGAATACTCTCCGACCAAGATCCTGCTGGTATCTAGGATAGGAGTAAATTTGCCTATTGCTACTGGTATTGTACATCTTATCTTGGGGCGTCGTAAACTGAACGTATTCATTCATTTCGAAAATTCTGCGAAGCTGAAGCTTGATGACGCAGTAGCTGAGTATCGGTGTACAATATAGTACACGTACCTACTCGAAATTTCTGTAGAATAAATTCTTCATATATGAAGAACGCTAGGCAGCAGATGAAAGTCAATTTACGGGGGTAAGCTGAAGATTTTATTGATTTCTTTGGGATTCAATGTTAAATCTGGTGAAAAAGGAGAGCTTCCGCCCCCATTTCCGGCCTGTTTCTCGTCTATCCAAAGAGCCAAGTGCTCCTGGCCATTGTTAAAGTCAACCAGCTCTAGAAACGGATCAAATAGGCACCTACGCCTTAATATTTTATTATTATTCTCTAGCTCTATTCTCAGACAATGACGTTGGTACTAAAATAACACTTGGATAATCATTCTTTAGTACTACCTACTTAGAGTTTATGAGGTGTATAGAAGTTGAGGATTTCAGTGCGCAATAGAATTCACGAGAACCGGAATTTGATTTTATAGTTCCACTTGTTTCTATGTACATAGTACAAAGGGTGTTCCTAATATTAAGAGAGCACTGGAACAAAGGAGATGGGCAGATCTATGTATTTATGTAGTAGTTCTACTTGTTGAAGGCCCATAGAGCTCTTTGAGTGAATCAGGGGAAGAGACTGTGAATTGGAGTGGAGAGTGTGGAAATGGGCCACACGCTTATTGTACTCCGTGTAACAGTCCATACTTTTCCACTCCAAAGAAAGGTCAGGTGCTGGAAGTCGGTGAAAGCAGAGAATGGATCCCCAGATTTTCATTTAGACTCCCATCCATTCTCCCATCATCATCGGCCTTCAACAATCCTCTTACAATAATCGATAAAGAAAAGAGCTTTTGGCTCCACGAGTTGTACATAAGTATACGCTTCATTCTCCAAGAAATCAGAGCAAATAAAAATGAACTGACTTAATAGCTCCAGCTGGATCGCATTTAAGGAGTATGCCATAACAGTCAAAGTCCTAAAACGCAAAAAAAACTAGAACGCTAAGACCTCAATAGCCAATTGCCTAAACAGCCAATGAACGAAAGAGCCAACAGATGAAATTGCTAAAACCTGAACTAGTTAAGACTCCAACATGGTACTTAATCGATTTAGGTTTTCCACTGTTTGCGTTTTTGGCTGTTTAAATCGCCGGTCGATAAGAAGCAGAGCTGTAACTCCTTCTCCGGAGGGTAACACGTTACTGGCTGCTCAGGTTTTGGGTCTTTAGATCGTTAGCTGGTTAGAATTTGGCTCTTTTTGTCTATTGGCAATATAGAAGTATTTGCTCTTTTGACGTGTCTGCACTGCATTAACTATGCATTCGAAATCTGGAAGCATAAATTCTGGGCCCATCGTATCCAGCCAAAGACTTCAGGCTCAAGGCGCGATACATCACTTGTGGTTTGTACTGCGTGGGTATGAATTACGTCAAGCATCGCTGACCACGATGCTTGCCTTGAAATTGAAACAGCTTCGAAGTGAGTAATTCATGTAATCTGCCCCCACTCAACCAACTGTTGAGTCCAGTTCCAGTCTCATATAACAAATCAATCTTCCTCACTCTTCGTTTCCCAAAGATTAACGAGAGGGTTGGTGTCAGTTGAGCCGAGTGAGGCACACCCACGTAGTGTGTACACAAAAGGAATACGAATACATAACTCGGCGGATATTTTATATTTTCGGGTAAAGTTCGGCATAGCGTCTACCCCAGGGGTGGATGGAAGGGATTTGAGATTTCTGCGACACGGACGCCACCACTTTGACTCGGTAATGCATCGTGAAAGGAATCTGGGTTAAATAGATGTAGATCTAATGGAAGTTTCTTGTTGAATTCACTCCTGACCCGACTTTTATCTTCTATCCATCATCCATCACGTCCAGCTTCAGTCCTAAGGCCCACGCCCAACAGCATAATACAGAATAGTACGATTCCACTTTTCTACATAGCTTTTCTGCATGATAATTCAAAAGGCTTAAAATTAAATAAAGCATTCCATTTTTGCAACAATAATTCTCCGGATGGAGAAAGTTTAGCGCTTCTTTGTGAATTTGACAGCCGTGAAATCGAGGGAAATTGAATTATGCGACAACTCAAGTCCCTTTCAGCCTCTGATATAAAACACTTTGTGATATTCGAGAAAGGACACGACGCTGGCACTGGGAATCGTATTTCATGGTTCAATTTACGCCATTACCTTATGGTTTGTTAGGCACTTAGGCAAGCTTCAAAGCAAGTATTAAATTCATATTGAAATTGAGCTGCGTCCTGCTGGCTGAGCACCTTGCTAAGACATGCCTGGGCCCTGGATGTGGTTGGTAATCAAAACGTGTATGATGTTTTGTTGAATAACGATATCAGCAGCGTCTTGAAATTTGTATAAATCATTACATGAACTTTAAGGGGATAACCATACGAAATTAAATTGTAAAATATTATTTGACTTGAAAATGGAAACATGATAACTTGCCGTGGCTGTAAGTACAGTTTAGTACTTCTTTTCGTTACGTCATGAGCTGTTTGGAACAAATAAAGCCTTTGAAATGCATACTTGTTATATATTGCAGAGGTGCTGAACGACGCAATTTTCGATGAAGACACTGACGAAATGGTGGTGGTCAAGGATATCGAAATGTTTTCAATGTGTGAACATCATTTGGTTCCGTTCTACGGAAAAGTTTCAATTGGCTACTTACCCAACAAAAAGGTGTTGGGTCTGAGCAAGTTAGCTCGCATTGTGGAAGTATATAGCAGAAGACTTCAAGGTATTTCAATGTCAACTTTTTGACTGTTCTTTATTTCCTAGAATATAATCAACTTTGAATTGACCATCATTTTTACAATGTTTTTAGTTCAAGAGCGTCTGACTCGCCAAATCGCTGAAGCAGTCCTCAAGGCAATTGAACCACGTGGTGTTGGCGTCATTGTTGAAGCGGCGTAAGATCTATTTACCAATATAGCGCGTCCTTGATGAAAATGAAGATAATACTAGTCGTTCATAATCCATGTTATTACTTTACACTTTACAGGCATATGTGCATGGTGATGCGAGGCGTGCAGAAGATAAACAGCAAGACGGTTACTAGCTCCATGCTCGGGGAATTCAGAGAGGATCCCAAGACCCGTGAAGAGTTTCTTGCTTTCTGTCGCTCCAAATAATTCACTTGCTAACTTGTTGCTAGTGGGTTCTACTACGAATATTACTCGGAAAATACTACGACCGCTCGTTTAATTTTACATAGCTTAGTGTGAAACTATTGACAAGACTCCAATGCTGCTCTAATTCTCAACTAATTTCAAATATTCATATTCACGCCAAATTCGCATGTTCATCAGAGCATTCCTTTTAATTTTAAAACTGCTGTTATATCCCGGATACAATCTGCTGGCTTTCAAATCAAAGTAGCTTCATTTAATTGACTACATTTACTGCATTGCTTATAAAATTTTATATAATTAATTTGGATGGACAGTTGACCTGACGCTAATCTAACAGAAAAGTGGACCAATGGATACAACTGTAATGAAATACTACATATACACTAATCTTAACACAAAGACACTAATATACGCGTATCTGCAACATCCCTACTTTTTCTTTCGATATAAATAGCTTGACGTGAACTTTTATGCAATTAAGTAGATGCCCGACGCTAGTAAATGGGTTACTATGTAGTGTTACGATGTTTTCGCATGAGCATCGAATCGAGACTCGAAACTAGAGATGTAAAATATCAGGTAAATCTGCGTCGTGGGTGGGAACTATATTTTACATTTACATGCATCATTTTGAGAATCTAGTAGGCAGACCTAGATCGCATATGATTTCGACCAACTTTTATCGTATATCGAACTTTCGTTATTTCGTGGAAGGTTAGGCCCAGTTGTTTCCAGTGCCCTCCGCGAAAACAAAATGAAAATATCATCTTTGGGAAATTGTGAAGTCGTATTCGCGGTCCTCCTACAACACGTCTACTCAAGGACCTTTAGCCACCTTACGTCTACCTAAATAAAATATGCCCACTCGTCGATGCCGCTTTTAGGCAATATTGTAATCCCAATCCTTAACTGCCATTATGAGTTAGTATGTCCTGATGTCTCTCAGTAGTTGTAATTAATTCAGTCTAGTTTGAATATGCTTGTGTTCATTCAATTGTATCTTTCAATTGGTTCATTTGATTCATTTTCAAACGCTTCATTTAATCACTGCCCTGCCCACCTTAGATTTAAATTCTTTTGTGTATGTATAATAATGGTACACTAGCTTTTACAAGTCGTGTAACAACTAGAATAGCATTCCTAGCTTAGAAACTAATGTCTACTTAGGAAAAAGGAAGAAAATTCTCTCTGTAATTCCGAAATCAATATTTTGAAATGGAACAATGAACAATATAATATCCTCTGGGACCAAATCCAATCGAAAGACTTTAAAAACTATCCGAGATGTTATACAATAATGCACTGAGAAAACTCTTGTTGTTAATAATATGAATGTTGTTTAAAATACATACCTGGGACCAATTTTACGTGTGCATATCGTGCTACATTATAGTAAAGATTTGAACGCTTAGCTTCCGTTTGAATTACTCAAGCTACTACATATGTATGTAGTTGTACGCCGATGTAACTTCACTACTTGATTATTGATCAAGACATACAACATTGAAACGCGTAATCTTTATTTTTGAAATAAGTCGTGGCTTGATGAAAGTATACTTTAATCCTTGCGACGGTTAGCGGTTGTTTGGATACTCGAAAGTACTGTATTTCATTATTATTGCCGCAGCGTATCATTGTACACTCTTGCAAGTTATGGGTTATGGCTTGCTGTTAAAATTGTTCGAATAAGTTTAGAGTTTTGGTGTACTAATGCGTGGTGTATAAAAACTCTAATCCGAAGCTATTAATGAATATATTGTAGAAGTTCTGTAGTATGATACTCTGTGTAATAAATGTTTGTGCAGCAACCAAAAGATGAAGCTCAGAACAATGCCATTGATCCTTATTCTATTGAAGACGGGTGAATGTATCGAAATATATTCTCGAGAGCACACGAACTGAAAAGAGTAAAACATATGTCCACAATTCAACTTCATAGAGATTAATGACACCGTGTTTTACTGTATTAGTAATCTTAAACAATTTCTACAGTTCTACCGCAATGGACTTGTTCAGGACAATTAAAGAATCGCTTTAAAACATAGTTCATTTCCGCGAAATCTGAGGTAAGAGAGCAGCCGGAGAATTTTGCTGTATTTCTTCTACCTAGCCACCATGCCTCACCTCAATATTATGCAAAACGACTTATCAATCCATTGGTGAGGGGACAAATAATACCTACAGTAATGACCTCATGGGATGACCCCTCCCGTCTATCTTTCAGGCCGCAGTGTTTCCGATATCTTATCGCAAAGCAAAATCGTTGCGCGATTACAAAATTGTTTGTCGACGGTCAACACCCTTCTGGCCCCAACCAGATGTCAAGCAGGTTTTCGTTCTTGTATTTTTCTTTTATTAAGCCATTATGGTTAGTTTATAAACAGAAGGTTGTAAGAATACAGGTAGAAGTGAAGATAAATGCGAAACCCAGTTACAGTAGTACAAACAAAGTCTTCTAGAGAGATTTCCAAGGAGTATTATCCTATCTATATAGTATAGTGTTTTCGAAAATATTTAGTAATAGCCGCCGTATCCAGCTCCGACAAATCCGCCAAGCTGTCCAGCACCACCGATTCCTGCACCACCGATTCCAGCTCCAGCTCCGACGAATCCGCCGAGATGTCTAGCACCACCGATTCCAGCTCCAGCATGACCCAAGCCTAGTCCGCCCCGAGCAATTCCAGGACCGTATGCTTGCGTGTAGGCTACAGCTGCGGGTTTCACTGCGGCAACTGCACCCAGGCCATGACCTCCGTATCCACCGAAGCCGAGACCACCGTAGCTGCCATAACCCAGACCCACAATTGGTTTCACAGCTGCCACTCCAGCTCCGTAGCCATATCCGCCATGGGCAATGACTGGAACTGGGGCTACTACTTTCTTGGCAACAGCATGGATGGCCGGTCCAGGGGAGTTGATCACCTTAGCCTGGAAGCCATGGATGGGGTCAGCTACGTATTCAACCGTACGGAAAATTCCGTCTGTGGAAAGGCACATGTAGATTCAAAAATTAAATTGATCGGTTATTAGGTTTGGACGAATGTTCTGCGAAATTGCCATATCCAAGTGTTTAAATTAGGATACGGCAAGCTGTCAGATCAGATAACAAATCCTTCTTACCGGGTTGAAGAAATGAATAACTGCCTTTGACAATCCCGCCATCTCTGGTTTCATGGGCACTTTTGTGGTCACCTAAAGGAAAAGAGGTCATTCATTGGTCATGCATAGTGGAGTTACGCAAAATAACCGTGATGGCTGTTGCTTAGCCGGAGGTTGATGGTGGGTAATTCTGTCTCTTGATTCGGAAGCGGATGTACATAAAAAAATAAACATAATACATAAACTGCCCTACAGCAGCTTGGGACCAGAAGGTGTGATGAAGTATGATCTAGCAGCAGTAGATGTAAAAAATGTGAAAGTGCTTATTTCGTCTTTGTAGCATAATACGGTCATTCATATTCTTTCCAGCTATCTTGACACTAAACTAGGGTCCATTGTTGGAAGTATTATTGAATTTTTAAGCTAAATCCTAACATAAAAATTGCGTCCAGATATTTCAAGATTTAATGTTAAAAAAATACTTCCATAAAATTTACTCGCGCAATTGCTTCCGAATGAACTGGTTTACAAAGGTTTTGCTTTTTAGGCCTTTATGACAGGTTTTGAAAAACTATTCGTTTTATAAGATCTTAATCCCGAAACGATTTGATAGGTTTGCCTTAGATATTCATAACGAAAAGGATTCCACGAACGATAGTACATAGCGCACAATACATAGCAGTGATATTACTTAGTAGGGTCTTTTACATAGCGGCGTTCTTACATACCTAGGCTACAATTGAAAGACATCAATTTGTAATGGACTTATAAGTTTTCTGCCTAGTTTCCTAAGCATGTGATGCACAGTATTCTACAGTAAATATATATCGCGATTACAATGTTTACATTTTAAAATTTGTTTAATTTATAGTACTACGCTATACTATACACGCTATACATGGCTATGGTTAAATTAAATAAATTAATTAAATTAAAATGTAAACATTGCGTAATCATATATACCTATATATATATTTATTGTAGAATACTGTGCATCACATGGTTAGAACACTATTAAATGCATTACAATTTATATCTTTCAATTGTAGCCTAGGTATGTAATAACGCCGTTATGCAATATCTCCACTATGTGAAAGACCCTGCTATGAAATGTCGCTGCTATGTAATGTGCGCTATGTACTATCGTGCAACGACGAAAAACGTGCGTGCACCGACAGTTGGACGGACAGACATACAGACGGCATTGATTTGGTCTAAATGTTTCCTAATAATACGAACTAATTTATTATCGCCCGCTACTCTGTTCTGGACAATCAGAAACTTACCAGTCAATTTATCATCCACTCCGTAGCTATACGAATATTTCGGATATGCCTAGAATTCAATAAATAATAAAGTTGCGGTCTTAAATAGAAGGAAGATAAAGCTGTTCGTAACTATATAAAATATGCAATTATGTTTCGAATAAATTAAATCGTTTAAATATCTACCAACTAACTCGCGGCAAATGGTTGTAACGAAAAATAGATTCTGGGACTCGATATTATGTGCAGTTTAAAATATGTGTTTGATTTAAATTAACCAATACTTTTTTGTTAATATGTTCATAAAATGAAAACTGACTTGGGTTTAGATCAAAGTTAGCGTTACTGATAAGTAGTAAGCATTTTACAACTTTATGGGTAGAACTAATCATTTATTGGGCAGACGTAGTTTTACATCGATCAAAATCTGTTTTTAGTATTGCGTAGTGTAGTGGATAGTGTAGTGAAGTATTATTGCTAAAATTACACAAAAGCACAACTCACGTAGAAATCACCATGTAGGGGTACACCAGGTAGAGCAAAGACCGCAGACGCCATGCTCCCAATAATTAACACTACCAAAGCCTGAAAATATTATTGTTTATTATCATTGAGTATTGAAATTAACTAGATCAGGATCAGAAATTCAAAGGTATTCGCAGGTATTCAAAATTTGATTTATGATTGAATTTTCCTTGACGTATGCATTGAAAATTCTGGCAAAGAGCTGTTGTATGGATTTGACAAGTCTTACCTGTTGTGTAGAGCACATTTTGATTTTTGATGATAATCCAAAGTTATTGTCGAGATGACCACAAGGGAATAAGAGCTTAAGGCAGACTGATTTGGGGACATCGAGATGGCCAGTATTTTATAGATTACATTCTACTGAATTGCGGATAATTAAGAGACCAATCATCACCTGCTACTACATTTGCCTGGTCTAAGCTTTTGAATTATTCAACTACCTCAACCCGAGCACATGCATTTTCTTATGCATGAGGATTGGAATTCAGATTTGGAGATTATGACATAACATTGGTGACCACGGCACTTCCTGGCACTGATTCATCTCGAGAGTCCTCCGTGGCTTCACGCCTTCACAGGGCTGAGGCTGAGTGAGTGTCTCCAATTATTCTGCACGTAGGTATTATGTCCTATACATCACGCCTCAGAAGGAGATCTAATTCATCTCATATTAGGCTATAATGTAATTAGGTCTCTGCGGTTCCCCTCACCTCAACACCTGAGAAAAATAGTCCAAAGTCGAGTTGAGTCTTTTAATTATTTGAGGGTCAGATTCTTTTTGTACATTTTGCACTGACTTTTGTCTTAATCTCAATTTTATCAATTAAATAACAGCACAATACATCAAGGAGACAGGGCACAATGACATTTTGGGGCTTGTAAGGCTCCTGTTCAGAAATACAAGGTATAAATTAAAACAGCTCTATCACCTGTAGTTTGTACCGACCGGTACGCCTATTGTAAAATTCCTACGTAAAGATTTTGGACAATAATTGCATTATACAGATGTATGACGCCGACGGCCTATATTTCGAGAATCCATTTGCAAAGCACGATGTCTTTTTTAAATTTGATCTGATTTTAAGCTTAGGAATGGCCATGATCGTCACCTGATTTGTGTGACAGGCATTTTTCAGACGGCAATAATACCAATATTTTGAGCTCGATGTCCAGCAACGATGCTACAAAGAAAGAATTTTAAATATGCATACACACATCACAAGTTCACTTCACTGTTCACTTTTCAGAATGTACATTAAATCCACCGCGATGAATTGTTTCTTTCAGAGTTGCTTTCGCTAATCCGAAATTCTATCATTCGCAATTACAGTGTATTCAATAGTTAAAGCAGAGACGTCTACTGAGAGAATCCGTTCATAGCATTTTCAATCAAAAATTCAAATTATGATTCCAGTAGAGAACATAGCGCGACAATTTATGGCATCTAAACCCAAACAATAAAGGGAACAAGTCATACCGGCGTCCAAGGTTAGTCAACGGCAAAAGCGGAGCTTAGTCAACGGCAAAAGCGGAGCTTTTGCTCAAGAGGTTAGGTCATACTCGGCCCGGATGCAACCAGACCCAGCGAGATGCCATAGCAACTAAATATATTTGCAGTAATTCTGCAGTAATTCTTCGTTTTGTCTTAGCAAGCAACAAAGGGATTTGAGCAGTCGAGCCGGTAATTCTGTACAAGTAAACAAGCTGTGCTTTTTTTCGTTTGTTTACGCGAGTATGACCTAACCTCTTGAGCAAAAGCTTCGCTTTTGCCGTTGACTAACCTTGACTGAAGGCATGTTTTATAGTGGAAAACTGCTACAGCACTTTAGCGCTATAGCAGGAAGTTTGAATACCCCTAATGTTCGCTTACGCTTCGTTAGAAGCCAACATCCTAACTCCTAAGGACTAAAATAAGGGCAAAGCATGGGTTCTCTTCTGGAAGGGATCTTCGATAAAAAAAAGGAATAAACCCTTACAAGGTATGAGTACATGGCAGCTGGAATTATCAACGTAAATATACTATACTGTAATAATATACTGTAATATATATAATGTTTTTTGGAATACATATTTTCTAAGGTATTTTTCGCGCTTTGGTTGTTGGTATAATTATGCCAAATCACTTACTTATATTTTTTTTCACTGTATAAATGCATGTAAGTGCATGAAAATTCAAAGTGATTTGGCGGAATTTATGACAGTATGCTTACAGCTTAGGCATTCTACGATATGCCTGGCTATTATGGCTGGCTATACCAACCAGATTAGCTAGTTGTTGGTTGACAATGACAGTAGTTGTGGATTGTTGACAGACAGTGAAGAGATGAATCCTCCAGGCCACGGTAAACACCCAACGTTCACAAGTCAAACACGAAGACGAATAAATAATCAACTAATAATGACTAATGATAATGACTAATGACTAATGACAAATGACGAAAAGGACAGACAACAGTGAACAGACACAACAGGTTGGCGGCGGTGAAAGTGAGGGGAAGACCAAGGAAGCACGCCGGGGATGGCTTATTTACTGGCTTTTACTGACTTTTGCTGACTTTTTGCGTAAAGTCAGCGTTGGCGTTTGCGTATACGAGCGCTAAATATCATGGGCGCAGAATTTAGTTAGAGGGTGTCAACGGGCGCAAAATAATCGGGTGAACTTTTTTTGCGTGAAAATATAAACCGAACTCCAAAGCTAATTCTATCAAGTCAGGTTAGGTTATGAGATTGTTTTTGACGCAATCCGTACCTTTTTCCTTTGACGAATCGGATATTCTTTTGAAGCGAATATTACAAGCCCTAAATATCCTGGAAGCCTAGGACTTAGTACAGGGAGTGCTGCGTAACCGGGCAATAACAGACAGTAAATGTTACAATTCGAGCCGTCTTTTTTTTTTACCGGAGCGGTCATTCCAGACCTATTGAAAGTCAGGTTAGGTTAAGAGAACGGGCGCAGAGGATTTTTATTAATTAGAGTTAGGTTAAATAAAGTTCCTCGAAACGCCAGAATGCCATTTTGGAAGAAATAACCTGAACATAATCCAATTAAGAAAAATTCGGTACATATGTGATGGTACCACTGTTAAAAAACGACGGCTCGAATTGTAAGATTTACTGGTGCGTGTAAGGCGGCTCAATACCAAAATTATATTAGTAAATATCCCTAGTAACATAATACAATTAGAAAGAAGTAAATGTCAATAAGCCGTTAATACAAAAAAATGCACAATAGGTTATTATTGTAAGGAATACGTAAGTTATCAATGTCCAAGTCACTAAATTACCTATTGCGTCCCTCACGACACGACCCGCAACCAATCCAACCACACAAAGGAAGCGCTACAGCATCAACTAATGGTGTAGTCGTAGCTCTTTTCATAATTTTTTATTTTTTTTTGTCTATTTAATGTAGCTTCCAGACGCCCCTCAACCCCAACTAATGTCTACGCCCCCAATATATTTTGCGCCTCTTGACGCCCCATAACTAAATCCTATGCCTCATGATATTCCGCGCCCTCTAACGAAATTCTAAGCCGCCAACATATTTTGCGCACCCGAACAGATGTGTTCGCAATAAGTCAGTAAAAGTCAGTAAATTAGCCACACCCAAGCACACCTTCTTCCTGCATTCAAAAATATTTGCGCGATTCAAAAGCAACAGAAACGTTTTTGCCCATAAATTATACACCTTGTATGTTAGTATGTTTGGAGGCATCTCCTAACATAATTATAGGAATATATTTTTCAACAAAATAACTGCTAGAGGTGAATTCGTTTCATACCTACAGCAATCCACCACTTGTTCAATTCATTTCACTATGATACAAGAGCAGAAATGAACTTATAATGAATTATATCAAAGAACAAGAACCAAACGCATTCGGTTCTAATTTATCGCTCTTCATGAAGAAAAAACCGAGCGTTAGTATATTTTATTTCTGATTCGCTTGTGTGGATGTCGAACAATATTTAATAATAATGTAAAATGTAAAATAATTGAAATTCGTGGCAATTTTGAATGATGTCTAAAGTCATTAAAATTATATTTTAGTTAATAATTCTCATCAAGTAATGATTTTTCATTGAATCCGTTATGAAATGCTATGGCCCTGGCCCCGCCCTGGTATGATATTGATGCCGAGTAAGGATAATTCAATTTGAATTGATGTATTGTGGATTGCTCTGCTTTCATTACCTTTCAGTGATTAAAACAGTCTTGATGTAAAATTCCATTTTCTTGATATATTCAACCCAACAACCAACTAATAAATGGTTCTGTAACTCGTGAGCATTTTCATTTAAGAAGAATTGACTCAATTCAAAGTATATTTGAGA